>CM065470.1:4577548-4616244 GCA_032872505.1 Leptopilina syphax | reverse complement strand
TAATAATAATAATAAAAGTAATTTGGATTTAAAGGAAGTATTAAAACGTTCGGAATCGCTAAGTCCACGTTATGAAAAGGAGTGGGAACATCTTAATAGTAAATTTAATTCCGATGAGAATATCATTGATATTGATCGTTTGAGTGCCAGTTCTTTAGCTAAAGTTGAGAAATCAAGTGAATCGTGCGATAAAGAGAAACATCCGAGACAAAAGGAATTGACATTGACTGGTGGTGGATCCATATTTCTGAAAAGTAACCGAAGTCGTGACACAACTCCAAGTCAAGACGGTGGGAAGTTTGAAGATTTTCAACTGTCGGCTGATCTTGGAATGAGTAGCTCTTCGGGTGATCGACTTAAATCGATTCTAAGGGAAAAGGCTTACGAGGATGGTGAGTACATTGAATATTATATTTTTAGTTGAACTTTCTTTTTCATTTTCTCTTTATTTTCTTTTTTTTTGATAACAAATTTTAGAATTTGCAAAACAATTATTTATTGCAGTATTAAACATTTGGGTTTAAGGCAATGTTATACGCTGCAAAATAACTTTAAATAAACGATTACTTGTCTGCTGTCAGACAAATATTTATTTGCATCAGAAAAAAATTTATATCAAAAAGATATTTATTGTTTATAAAAATAATTGAATTCATGCAAAGTATTTTATTACAAATAAACATAAAAATATAGATAATAAAAAATAAATAATTCATGCGAGGAATTTGATTACTTATGAAAATAATAGAATTCCTGCAAAGAAACTTTATTATTTAGGAAAATAATTGGATTCACGCAATTTTACTTATAAAAATAAATAGATAATTCTTGCGATGAATTCAGTAAAAATGGTATTGAAAATAAATGAATATTTATGAAAAATTTTATTAAAATTGTTTTTTTTAAATTTGATTAAACTTGTATTTGAAAATAAATGAATTCTGTCGAATCATTTTATTATTTTAAAAGATAACAAAAAATAGTAAAACTTGTACAAATAAAAATTTAATTGTTTCAAAGAAAATCTAAATCAGGAGTTTTATCAAAATTTTTGAATTCTTTCAAGAAAATTTTATTAATATTTTTAAAAATAATTGAATTCTACCAAGAAATGTCTTGAAAATTGTATTAAAAATAATTGAATTCCTTCAAAGATATTTTTTATTTATGAATAAAATTTAATTCTTCCAAGAATTTTATTAAATTTTTTGAAAATAATTTAATTCTTACAAAGGAATTTTTTTTATTTGTGAAAATAATTGAATTCTTGCAAAGAATTTTATTATTTATTATAGTAATGGAATTCTTGAGAGGAATTTTATTGTTTATAAAAATAATTGAATTTTCCGAATTATTTTATTATTTACGAAAAAAATTTAATTCTTGGAAAGGATATTTTTTATTTGTGAAAATAATTGAATTTCTGCAAAGAATTTCATTATTTATGATAGTAATAATGGAATTCTTGCGAGTAATTTTATTATTTATGAAAGTAATTGAATTTTTGCAAAGTATTTTATATTAATTAAGGAAATAATTGAATTATTTTAAAACATATTATTAATATATTTGAAAATGTTTGAATTGTTTCAAAGAATTTTATCAAAACTTTTTGAAAGAACAGAATTCTTTCTAGGAATTTCATTAAACTTTTTTAATTTAATTGAATTCTATCAAGAAATTTAATTAAAATTGTATAAAAAATTAGAAAATAATTGAATTTCCTAAAAAAGTGTTATTATTTATAAAAATTATTAAATTCTTGCAAAGTATTTTATTATTTTTGGAAATAATTGAAATCTTGCGAAAAATTATATTAAAATTTTTGAAAATAGTTGAATTGTTTCAAAGAATTTTATTATTATTAAATAGAAATAAATAGTAATTATTAACAGTAGTTATTATAGTATCAAAAAAATGTTTATCTGTTTCAAATAAATTTAATATTAGGTGAAATAAATAGTATTTGCTTTATAATTATCAATTTATAAAAACCTAAATAGGTAGAATGTTTAGAGATATTTTTCCCCTTTGTTTACACACTGAAAAAAATTTTATTTGTATAAAAAATATACTTATTTGCGTGAAATAATTTCTACTTAAGTAAATTAAATGGTATTTGCTTCAAATACAGAAATTATTGGTTCAAGATTCAAGTAAAATTTATTTCATTGAAATAAAAATTATTTTATTCAAAAGTATAGTATATTTCGTAACAAGTGCGAGCAGTTGCCAATTTTTGAACGAGCACTTTCTTTGGAACAAACTGTAGGCGAAGCGAAGCACCGCGTTATGAAAAATATTTATTTGATAATAGACAAGAAATTGGTTAATTAAATAAAATAAATTTTTTTTCAGTGTATAATGACGCAAGAGATTCTTAAATTTTACTAAAGGAAATACTTGAAAAAGTTTTAAAACTACTTTCAGGGATCACAGTTATTTTAAAAAACTTTTTTATCCCCTTAACACCCAAAGTGATGTATTTCCTCCTGTTTTCTCCTGTTTCAAAAGAAAAAAATCCCACAAAAATTGTCACTTTTATGTAAATTTGAAAATGTTAATTTCTACACCAGAAAAAAATGAATTTGATTCAAATAAAGTGTTAGTTATTTATTATCAAATAAATATTTACTTGAATTAAATAATTTTTATTTATATCAAAAACACTCAGAGAAAAACAAAGTTTATTGAAATAAAATACCTATAATTTATTTCAGTTAAATAAAAGTATATTTGTCTCGGAGCTAACTACATTATTATTTTGTTTTAAATAATCATTTTTTTCGACATAAATAAAATATTTATTTTAAACAAATAACATGTATTTGAAAATATTAAAGAAAACATTTTCCTTTTTTTAGAATTCAGATGCATTTTCAGTTCGTTGAATATTATAAAAACTTTTTATTATTATAGTTTTTTTGATTGAAGAAGAAAAAGTATTTTTCAAACAGAAAACAATAGAAACAATAGAAATTATAAACAAATGTATGTAAAAATTTTTATATTTAAAATAGTTGATCTGAAAAAAATTGTTATAAATTTTCTAAACGAAAATATTTTTAAAAATTGGTCTAAAAAAGTTTTTATTTTCCTTCTATTAATTATTACTGATTATAAACTTTGTTGAACTACATTATAAATGAAACGATTTTAATAGAATTATGTTCTACTTTTATCATAATTTTCAATTTTATAAAAGAAAACATTGATTTAATTTTGCAAAAGTTATGTTTTAATTTTGAAACTGTAAAACTATTTATTATACGCTGACGGCATGGAAATATACTTGATTTACATTGTTCTCAATTTTGAGATTTTAATTTTTATACATTTTTTTGACAAAGTAATAATTAAAAAATAAAAATTGGAAAAACAATTCGAGCTTTGTTTGGAAAAATTCATTGAATTTTAAAACAAAAGTAGTGTTGTAATAAAAAATTTAATACAAACGTCATAAAGTCTGCAGAATAACGAAAAGGATAAAACAAAAACTATTAATAATTAACAGAAAATTTTTTTAAAAAGTTGAATGTAATTAAAAGAAAATGTAAAAGTTTTTTTTAGAAATAATCTGATGTATTCTAAAGTATGTCTAAAGAGGTCTGTCGTCGATGGACGAAAAGCGTTTTTAAATTGAAAATAAATGTGGATTCTCAACAAAAACAACCTTTTACATCTTTACTTAAATTAAAAAATCCAAAAAACAAATTTTACATCTTTACTCTAATCTGATGTATAATGCTATATAATACAGTAGTTTTTTCTTAATTGCATAAAATAGATGAATGGATTTTTTCCAAAATTTACTTTTTTAAAATTGATTTAAAAATGTTTTGAAACCAAAATCCCCTTTTTTATCTAATATTGCTTTAAAAAATACTGTGATCCCTTAATTTTAATTTTAATTTTTTTTTTTTTTGTTATTTAAAGGAAGGAATTGGAAATTTAAACCATCAAATTGCTAATCGACAATTTTTCTCTGACAGCTTTTAATTTAATTTATTCAATTTAAACAAAAATTATTCAAAAAGATTATTTTTGCTGATTTTATAATTTTTAAATTATGCGGATTTTGAAAAATCTGTGCTATTGATTATTCGAAAACATAAAAAAGACACAGTAAAAAAAATTGTAGATGGAAATAATAATAAAAATTGTGAAAGAAGTTGAATTTTAGATGAAACGACAGTAAAAGTTCAACTAATAAAAATTTACGTTTTGAAGGGACATAATTTTTTTTTACATCCTTTGGAATCGAGAATATTTTTCCGCGTAACGGGCCTCGAATTAAACAACATTCCTAAAATTTTGTTTTTAAAAATCCGACATTTTTCGATTTATTTTCAAAGTTTTAATACTTAACTGAATACTTTTTAATCATTTGAAATCAAAAGCTTTGTCTAAATTCGAATAATAATTTTCATAAAATTAGACTTGAAATTTTATTATCTTTTTGAAAACAAGAAAAATATAAACTTTTCAAAATCCACATGGATTGGCTGCTCAAAGGCACGAAAAGAAGCCAAAAAAAAAAAAATTATTGTGCGTCAATGTTAAACTTTATTTTTTTTCAAAAATTTACCATTTCTTATATATTTATATAGTAATAAATTTTTCAATCTCAATTTTCCTGATGTCGCATAATTTTATATCCTGAATATAATGCGTTAGAATCACCCCTAAACAATATAGGAATATTTGATGGGTTCAAATTTCATTAATCCCTTCTTATAAGCAGATAAAAATATCCAATTTTCTGATGATTTGATATCAAAAAATTGTCAAAAGTCGAAAATTGATAAAAAAAAAAATTTCTTGCCACAAAAGAAACTTTTATTTAGTTTCCTCGATTGGATATCAATAAAATTCAATTTAATAATACAGTGCATCTAAAAATAACGAATTTAAAATAAAATTATACCATCTCTCGACAACTTTTTTTTTAATTTTTTGGGAATTTTATTTTATAAAATTAAAAAATTTGGAAAATTTTTAAAATCCATACTTTATTATTTATGAAAATAATAAAATTTGTAAAAATACAGTCAATTGTTTCGAAGAAAATTAAAATTCTTTCTAGAATTTAGTTAAAATTGTATTAACATTTATAAAGAAAAAATTCTATTAAGGAATTTTATTAAATTTTTTTAAAATAATTATATTTTCCCGAATAATTTTATTATTTGTGATAATAATTAAATTCTTCTAAGAATTTTTTTAAAAAGTTTTGAAACTAATTTAACTGTTTCGAAGAAAAAAAAATTCTTTCGAGGAATTCGGTTAAAATTATATTGAAAATAATTTAATTTTTATGAAAAATTTTATTAAAATTTTTGAAAAGAATTGAATTTCTTTCTAGAATTTTATTAGATATAAAAAATTGCAATTAATTTTATCGAAAATTTTTGAAAATAATTGAATTCTATTAAAAAATTTGATTAAACTTGTATTGAAAATAAATGAATTCTGTCGAGTCATTTCATTATTTTAAAAAATAATGAAAAAAACATAATAAAATTTCTAAACATACAAATTTAATTGTTTCGAAGAAAATCTAAAGTCTTTCGAGGAATTTAATTAAAATTGCATTAAAAATAATTATTAAATTCTTCCAAGGAATTTTATCAAAATTTTTTTAATTTTTTCAAGGAATTTTATTAATATTTTTAAAGATAATTGAATTCCACCAAAAAATGTTATTGAAATTGAATTGAAAATAATTGAATTTCTCCAAAGATATTTTTTTTTTTAAATTATAAATAAAATTAAATTCTTTCAAAAATTTTATTACATTTTTTTGAAAATAATTTAATTGTTTCGAGGGAAATTAAAATTCTTTCGAGAAACTTAATTAAAATTGTATTGAAAACAATTGAATTCTTATGAAGAACTGTATCAAAATTTTTGAAAATAATTGAAATTTTTCGACAAGTTTTATAAAAAATTGAAAAAATAATGGAATTCTTTCTAGAAATTTAGTTGAAATTTTATTGATATAATTGAATTCCCCTTAAAGAATTATATTATTCATGAACATAATTGAATTCTTGCGAATAATTTTTTTTATTTATGAAAATAATTTAATTTTTGAAAAGGATTTTTATTATTTGTAAAAACAATTGAATTTTTGAAAAGGTTTTCTTTTCTTATGAAAATAATTGAAATCATGGAAAGGATTTTCATTTACTTTATTTTTATGATTTATTTTATTTCTGAAAATAATTGAATTCTTGAGAATAATTTTATTATTTATGAAAATAATTGAATTCTTGGAAAGGATTTTTTTGATTTGTGAAAATAATTGAATTTTATTATTTATAATAGTAATGGATTTTTTGCGAATAATTTTATTAGGATTTATCAAAATAATTGAATTCTTGGATAGGATTTTTTTGATTTGTGAAAATAATTGAATTCTTGCAAAGAATTTCATTATTTATGAAAATCATTCAATTTTTGGAAAGGATTTTGTTTTTATTTATGAAATAATTCAATTCGTGAATTCTTCGTAAGAATTCAATTATTTTCAATTTAATTCTATTAAAATTTTTCTCAAGAATTAAATTATTTTTTTCTGTAGGTATACTAAAATTCTTCGCAGGAATTAAATATTATTTTTGATACAAATAATAAAATTCTTCACAAGAATTAAATTATTTTCAACACAACATTAAAAAAAATTTGTCGAAAGAATTCAATTATTTTTTAATATTTTATTAACATTATTATAAATAATTGAATCCTTTCGAAGAACTTTATTAAAATTTTATTAAAAATAGGTACTTTAATTCCTGTAAAAGAATTTTATGGAAATAACTGCATTCTTGGGAAAAATTTTAATAAAATTTTGAAAAGTAATTTTGTTTGAAAGAAATTTATTCTTATTGAAAAAAATAATAAGTAATAAAAATCATTAGTTAATAAGTGAATTCTTTTCATTGTTGAATTTGAAATCGATCAAAAACTAAAGTTGATATTTGAAAATAAAAAAAGCGTGTAACATTTGCTAGTTGTTAATTTATTAATAGTAATGTTATTAACAGTAATTATTAGTAACTTATTCCGTATTATTTTTTTTTTTTTTTGACCTTTTTTCTTTTTTATCTACAGATGACCGACCGATGGAAGAGGAACGGAAGAGTGTTCGCTTCGATTTGGAGAAGGAGCAGGACATTAAATTCACCTACTCGGACTCGGACGAAGATTGGGAATCAGAATCTGATGAGCAAAATGTCAAGATATCGTCAGCAATTGCAAATATCAAAAAAGGCGCCTCAATATTTTCCCTTCAAAGTCAAAATTTAGAACCCCTCGATGAATCATCAACAACAACAACAAATCAAAATTCCCGGGATTTATTCTTTAATCCAACACCAGCAAAATTAAATCCCTTGGATAAATTTTTGAAAAAATCCACAATTGTCGGTAAACGTTTTTGTCGTTGAGAATGTCTCGGAGAATGAGCATCTCAATCAAATATCACGTGAACGATTAAATACAGAAATTGACGATGACTATTCACCGCGACGTTTCAGCAATGTCCGAAATATTGATCTCATCTCAAAAAGTGAAACCGACTCGAGTGCCGCGTCGAAATCGAGTCTCCTCGATGAAATACGCAAAAGTAAAGAACTCATGCTTGAAAGTATGAGATTGTCAGATCAAACATTAAAGAACGAAAGAGAAAAAAATGAAGACTATTTTTTAAAACAAAAACAAGAGGCAGCAACAACTTCTCATCATCACAATGATGAAACGAGAACAAAAATTTTATCACAAGAACATGAGGAGACAATTCATCAATTAAAAATTGAATATCAGGAGAAATTGGAAATTTTCAAAAAAGACTTGGAGGTGAATTTTCGTAAGGAAAAATTTTTACTGGAAAAAAATCAGGAGGAGAAATTATCGAAATTACGTAGTGAATTGGAAATGAAGGAGGAGCAGGAAATTGAGAAATTAGTTTCGAAAATGGATGAGGCGAGAAATGAAAATCTTAAGAAAGTAAAAAATGAATTGGAAGTTTGCTATGAGAAGGAGAGACAGGAGATATTGACAAATTTAAAAATTGAACTCGATCAACGTAAACACGAACTTCTTGAATTGAGAAATAAAGAAATGGAGAAACTTGAGAATGATCATGAAAAATATTTGGATGATGAGAAAAATGCAAAAATAAAGGAACAAAAAATTACTAAACAACATACGGAGAAATTGGATAATTTGAGGAAGGATTTCGACAAAGAATTTGATGATAGAAAGACTGAACTTCGTTTACAGCAGAGGGAAAAAGTTACTAAGATCAATGAGGAACATGAGAAGTGCCTTGCTGAGATGTTGAGAGATTTTAGGACAGATGTAAGTTTCTACTCATTCTTCTTAACTTCTTTTCTTTATTTTATTTATTTTCTTCTTTTCATTTTTATTTACTTTATTTTCTATTTTTGTATTAATTCTATTTATTTTTTTTTTATTTATTTTCTTAAGGGAATTTGAACCATTATGACGTCACAGCTTTAGAAAATATGCTTTTCGCAAACTGTGACGTCATAATGGTTTAAATTACCTTAATTTAATTTTATTTATTTATGTTATTCATTTTTAGTAAAATAATTATAGAGTTGTCTCTGGTCAGGGAAATTAGGTAAAATTAGGGAAAAGTGAAATTTGGCAGTGAAATGAGGGAAAAGTTAGGAAATTTTATCAAAAGTACTGGAAAAATCTAAAATTTATATACATTCTACCAAAATTTTTTTAAAACAAAAAGCCTGATTTTCATTTTTATTTCAGTTTCTGATTGAATTTTAGAGAATATTTATTTTAATTCCATTCATTCTAAATTAAGTTTTAAAAAGAGGCTTACAGTTATGAATGTATTTATTTAAAAAAATTTTTTCAGTATAAAAAATATGAAAAAATCCAGAATTAATTTATTTATTTAAAATTTATTAAAATTCATCTAAGATTATTGAATTTCGGATGAGTTGTATTCAAAATTCTTAGTTCTACTTTCAAAGAATTAAATTTTATTTTATTAGGAAATTTTCTTAGAATTTTATTTCAAATTCTAAAGTATTAGTTTTTATTAATCTATTTCTTTAAGATAATTAAATTTTGTAAAAAAAAAATGATTAAAAGATTTTTAAATAATTGAAATTTCAAATAACTTCATTATAAATACTATACAAAAATGAAATTTTTTTTAATTTTTGATCTATTGTTTAAGATAATTAGTTGTTTGAAAAAATTAATTAGAAGATTTTTAAATAACTGAAATTTCGAATAACTTCATTAAAAATTTTATACAAAGTTAGGTTTTAAAAATGTTAATCTATTTCTAGCAATTTTCTTTTCTTTCTTCTAGATTTAACTTATTTCTAAAAATTAAATTTTTCAAAATTATTAATTGAGAAATATTTTCAAATAATTAAAATTTTGAAGAACTTAAATTAAAATGCAGAAAAAATTAATTGCTTTAAAATATTAAATCTATTCTTTTAAGATAATTAAATTTTTGAGAATAATTAATTCAAAAATATATGTATCTAATTGAAATTTTGAAAAAATGTTTTTGACATATTAAAAAAATTAGATATTTTTAAAATTCAACTTCTATTCTTTTAAGGTAATTAAATTTTTGAGAATAATTAATTAAGAAATTCGCAAATAAATATAATTTGGAATAAGTTCATTATATTCTATAAAAATTTAACTTATTCTAATCTTTTAAGATAATGAAAATTTCAGATTTAAAATTATCTAAAAATTAGTTTTTTTAATTTGAGATTCATTTATTTTAAATAATTAAATTATTGAAAATTTTAAAAATTTTAAAGAATTTACTTTGAAGTTAAAAAAAATATGTTTTTAAAATTTTAACTTCTATTATTTAAACATAAATATTTAAAAATAATTAACAGATACATTTCAAGCTAATTAGAATTTTGAAGAATTTTATTTAAAACTCCGAAAAAATTATTTTACTCTACAGAACTTAAAATTTTGTTTAAGATAATTAAGTTTTTCAATATTATTAATTGAGAAATTTTCAAATATTTTAAATTTTGCAGAACTGCAATTAATAAATTAATAGACCGAACAAATTTAGTTTTTTTTTAGTTCTTTAAAATTTTTAAATCTATTACTTTAAAATAATTAAATTTTTGAAAACTACTAAATGAGAAATTTTGAAATAATTGAAATTTCATTTGGAATTTTTAAAAATGTAATTTTTTCTAATTAAACTTTGATGCTTTGAAGATAATCAAATTTTTGGAATAATGAATTGAGAAAATTAAAAAAATTTGAAATTTCTAAGAATTTCATCTGAAACCTTTAAAAATTTAATTTTTTAAAATTGAATTTCGATTCTTTTAAGTTAATCAAATTTTTGGAATAAAGAATTGAGAAATGTTTAAATAATTGAAATTTTCTTAAAGTTTTATTAAAAATAGTTGAATTTTATTAAAAAAATTTTAACTTTTTAAAGAATTTTCATTGAACATTTCGAAAATAATTGAATTTTTCAATTTTATTTTTGCAATTGAAGTTATAAATTTTTTATTAAATTTTTTTTATCTAACTCTAGAGATTTTGAAAATTCTAAATCAAATTTTTAATTCAATAAATTAGCTTATTTTTTAATAATTGAATTCTTTGAAGATTTTTCATTGTGGGATCAGGAAATGAGTAAAAATTCTTTCTTTTAAATGAGGGAGAAGTGAGGGAAAAACAAAATTAAACTTTCATGTCAACTCTAAATTAATAAATTATAATAAAAAGAGAAAGAAATTTCTTTTTATTCTAATTTATAAATTTTTGTTTATTATCAATAATTATTTTTTTGCTTTTAACATTTTTAAAATTTGAATTAATTTCTAATTATTTTTTCTATAATAGTTATTATTTATTAATATACATATATTTTTATTAGATAGAAATTTATTTGAATTTTACTTCTCAATATGAGAAATAAGACGCGTAAATTTTTGTTTAGGAAGAACTCGCGCGGAAATTGTATAAGCAGAGGTTGGAGGAAATTCGTGCGGATTTTTCGAGAGACATAGAGAATGAAGTGAAGAGACAAAGTGATCGAAAATCTTCGCCGCAGGAAATAGTTGATTATGAAAAATTGCGCTGTGAGAAGAGGCTAATTGAAGATAAATATAATACTCTTAAAGAAAAGTATCTTAAATTGAAAAAAGAAGTTCGTCTTGCCGTTGAAAGGAGAACTAAACGCAAGGAAGGAAATGCGACAGCTTCCGAGACTGATAAGTCAACTTCAGCGAGGGCAAGAACTGACAAACCCGAGTCCTCTGATCAAAAGTGAGTTTTTCTCTGTTTTCTTTCTTTTCTCTCATTTTTTGCTAGTTTTTCATAATTTTTTACAATATTGTTTCTTCCATTTTTTACACGATCTCTTTTTTTTCTTTTTGGATTTTTTCGTCTTTCCAGAAAGAATATTATATTATTCGTTTAAAGCATGTTTTCTTTTTCTATTCTCAATCACATTTTGTTTCATTGAAGAATAAATTATTTTTAGAATAATTTATTTATTTTAAAAGAATATTTCACAAGGTTTAAGTTAGATTTTTTAATATTGTTTGTCGGCACTTTTTCTCTCGCACCACCATTTTTCGTAAAATTTCCAACGTTTTCACGGTCAATATCTAACTTGAAATTTAAATTCAAATAAAAATATGTTTCGCTGAATTTGGAGAAGAATTTTTGTTCGATGAAAATTTCCTCTCTCTCGAAATGTGAGATTTTTTTTTGTTGCACTGAGAAAAATGGAGTATTGGACTAAACATCTGGAGGGACAAATCGTTGATATTTGAGAGTTATCTATTGGATAACAATCTAAATGTTCAAATACACCATTGACAGATATTCGTGCCATTTCTCTTGGAGGGAAAATGAGTTTATAACAGAGGGACAAATTAAGACGCTCTCACAGCTCTGCATGCATGCCAATGCATGCATAGTTGTCATGGTAACACATGAGAGTAAGTAAGTCAGAAAATTCAAATTTCATGTTTTATCTCTCTTACTCTCATGCTGGCAGTAGAGCTGTGCGAGCGCCTTTAACCATCTTGAGAAATCCCTTCCTTATCCGGCGCGAAATGAATAAATATGGCAACCTAACCCCTAAATTAAATACATAAAATGTCAGAAAAATAATTTCGCGCGCATCAGATCGTACACATTTTCTGCGCAACTTTTAACCCTCAGATATAATGGGAGAGAATATACAAGTAGATTTCCATTACCAATTCAAAATTTATTTTAGAAGGACTATTTAACTCTCTTCATAAGCAAAGGAAACATACACTTTTTGAATCTCCGAATTTGACACTCCAGTTTTCTCAGTGTGAGGAAAATGGAAAACATGGAAAAGAAAATAGAGAAATGAAATTTTCTTCTCTGAATTAAGGAAACATTCTTTTAGATTATCTGAATTTTTTCGAATTTTTAATGTTTTTAAATTTGGTATGCCGAATTCCAAATTCCAATTCCATTCCTACTAGGTTGAATTTTATAAAACAGAAGAGAAAAAGATTCTTATTTTCATTTATTTTTATTCGTTTTGTTCATTTTAACAGATCAGAAAATTTTGTGAATTGAAAATTTCAAATTTAGCAAAATTCTAATTGAAAAAAAACTTGCATTTATTTTAATTCTACAGGACAAAAAATTTTTTTTTTTAAATTTGTCAATTGAGTGATTTAAATTTAGTAAAATTTTGATTAGAAGAAAGCTGAAATTTTTATTCATTTCAATAATCAAAAATTTTAGAAGCAACTTTAAATTTTTTTAAATTTGATTAAAAATTTCATGAATGTAAAATTTCTATTTATTTTTAATTCTATAGGAAAAATTGGTTAATTGAAAATTATAGAAAAACTTAAAATTTACCTTCAATTTAATTTTACAATAAAGATATTTGATTAATTTTTAAATCTCTAGAAAATTTAAATATTTGTTCATTTTAATTATGTAATTTTAATCCAACAGAAAAAATTTTTAAACAAAGTAAAAATTCCATTCATAAATTTCTTTAAATTGATTGATTATGAAAATTTCGCAAACAAAATAAAAATTTATATTTAAATTTTAATTCTTCAGAATAGAAATTTGGATAATTGAAAATTAAAAAAAAAAAATTTTTCTTTTGAACTCAATAAAAAATTGTTTGATGAATTAAAAATTCCAGAAGAAAAAAAATTTTTCATTTATTTTAATTCTTCGGAAAAGAAATGTTAATTAAAATTATTATAGGGAATTTTTTATTCATTTTAACTCTCAAAAAAAATATTCGGTTAGTTTAAAATTTCGAAAGAATATTTCAATTTTCATTAATTTGAATTCTATAAAATAAAAATTTTGTTATTTTAAAATTTTAGAAGAAAATTTAAAGTTTTTAAGGAGAGGGTTCGCCTACATTTTTAACTATACCAAGAAAATGATTTGAATTTTCCATAAAATTATTTTTATAGTAATTTTTTGTGAGGAATTCAATTCTCAGAAACTAAATTGGTCAGAAAATATTTTAAGCTTTTATTGAATTTTTTATTTTTCTTAAAAATTGAAAGATTTAAAAATCCATTCTTAATTCTGTAGAAAATATGTATTTATATCTACAAAAAATTGCAAAATGAAAAAAAGTATTTTTACTATTTTAGAAGCAATTTTTTGAAAAAAACATTGTTTTTAGGTTGAAAATGCTAAAAAAATACCATTGTTATTCAATTTTTATGTATGGAAATTCATTTGTTTATTTCTCTAACTAATTTCAGGTCATAATTTTATCACCATTTTTTTATATTTTATATTTTTTATTTAAAAAAATTATGAGTTAAAATTATTTTGAAATAGAAACAAATGAATTTCCAAATAAAAAATTAAATAACAATGGTAGTTTTTAGCATTTTCAACCTAAAAACAAAGTTTTTTTTTTAAATAATTGCTTCAAAATTCCTTTAAAAATAGTAAAAATAATTTTTTTCATTCGAAAATGTTTTTTGTAAATGCATAAATAAATATAGGTATTTTATGGAAGATTTTAATTATTTTTTTGAAATAGTTAAAACTGTAGGCGAATCTTCCCCTTCGGAAGGGTTAAAAATTTGATTGGTTCAACATTTTTATTCATTTTTTACTCTTTAGAAAAAATTGATTAATTGAAAATTTCAGATAAAATTAAAAATTCTCCAGAAAATTTAACTATTCATTCATTTTAATTAGATAATTTTAATCCTATTTTAATCCAAACAGAAATAATTTTGTACAAAGTAAAAATTCCATTTACAAAATTTCTTTAATTTAAAATTTAATTAACCCTTTAAATTTCGCTTGTAATTTATCCTATTTAAAAAAAAAAAATATTCATGCAACTTCTCTCCCTTCTCCCGCAATAAAAAATAAATAAAAGAATAAAAAATGAACCGTGAAGATGTATTTTCACCGCCATACAATTCACCCTAATATCTGGCTATAGGCCTTAACTTGACCCTATATAGATCACCTTTAAAGAAGACACGCTCGAACTCCTTAACTCTCACGAAATCTCAAGAGAATCAAAATCAAGGTCACAGTGCAACCGAAGACTCGGACGATCAGAAATTGATGACAGGATTTCCAGGATCAATTGGAACAACTCTGGGTGGAAAGCAATTATTGAAATTTGAATCGGACGACACAACAACGGCAAGTGAGACAAATTCAAATTTCCTCTCGAAGAAGAAGAAGAATTTTACCAAACGAACAACAAGTACAAGTCGATTAAATAATAATGTGAACAGTGAAAATCCCGTGGAGAATATTCGTAAACAATTGGAGAAATTGGAGGATCTTGGGGATCAATTGCCCAGCAATGAAACGGCGTATACCTTGCGTTATCCTTTCCAGGATAAATGTGAGTCTTCCAGAGGCGATACTGCAAAATTAAGTTAGTTGAGAAATATAATAACTAAAGTATCCGAGAGAATATTATATTGCATGAATTTTTTTCCAATATATTTATATATATATAGGATCTTGGTAATTTTTAATTTTAAATTCAATTTGAAAATTATTGTACATTGCTTAAATTGGTAATTTTAGTACAAAGTAGTTTTGGAATTTTTGCTCTAGAAAGAATTGGTTAATTAAATAGGCAGAGGGAAATTGGAAAAAAATATTGTTGGCACATTATAATTTTTATAGTATTTTTGGGCTTTAGAAATGAATCTGAAGTTGGAATTTTTCTACTACTTTCTATTTTTAAATAGAAATTTATTAATAAAAAAAAGAAAACAAGTCTATTTCGTAAAATATTTTGCTTTCTCATAGAGTTCAGTAATTTTTTTACTAAATTTGAAAAATCCCTTATTTTTAATAAATATTTAATACGTTAAATATCCGTTAAATCGAACAATACCTTAACAATACCTTTAACGAGGCAGAACAAGGAAAATCCTATATCATCATAACCTAAAAATTCCGCTAAACCGGCGTTCCAGTGTATTTCCAAAGCCCAAAAATATTTTAAAAAGTATATTGTGCAGACATTTTTTTCTATTTTTTAATGTTTGGTATTACACCATTGTAGTTAGTTGCCTAAAATTCAATGAAAATTTTTCTCGCAAAGTTCATTCTGAAAAAAGATCGAGGTATTTGACTCAAAGTCTACTAAATTAGTTATTGGCTTCAAATAAATTTTATTTGATTCAAAAAAATTTTATTTGATTCAAATCAATTTTATTTGGTTAAAAAGAGATTTTTTGGTTCAAATAAAAATTGTATTTGGTTAAAAAATTTTATTTGATTCAAATAAATTGTATTTGGTTCAATTAAATTGTACTTGGTTCAAATAAATTGTATTTGGCTCAAATAAATTTTATTTGGTTCAAAAGAGATTTATTGGTTCAAATAAAAATTGTATTTGGTTAGAAAAAAGTTTATTTAGTACTGATAAAAATTTTATTTCATTCAAATAAATTGCATTTGGTTCAAATAAATTGCATTTGGTTCAAATAAATTGTATTTGGTTTAAATAAATTGTATTTGGCTTAAATAAATTTTATTTGGTTCAATAAAGATTTTTTGGTTCAAATAAAAATTGTATTTGGTTAAAAAAAAGTTCATTTAGTTCAGATAAAAATTTTATTTTATTCAAATAAATTGTATTTGGTTTAAATAAATTGTATTTGGCTGAAATAAATTTTATTTGGTTCAATAAAGATTTTTTGGTTCAGATAAAAATTGTATTTGGTTCAAAAAAGTTTATTTGGTCCAAATAAAAATGTTATTTGTGATAAATGAAATGTTTTTATTTTAAACAAAAATTTAGTAGTCTTCTATGACAAATATATACTATTTTTTGACTCAGATAAATTTTATTTGCTTTAAATAAAACTTTTTTCTGAAAGTAGATCCTTTGTCTATGATCCAGATCCTAAAAAAATAAATCGTAGATTTTTGATTCTTTCCGATACTTTGCAGTTTAGAAAATCCTTGTGAAATAAGAACTATGTCCACATTTTTGCAAATTTTAAACATTGAATAAAAATATTTGTCATTTTATAAACAGTATTTTTCAGTTTAGGAACAATGTTTTCAAATACGAAATTTTAACGAATTTAGTTGGTTAAATTTTATTAAAACCTGAAAATAATATCTTTTTTAAATTAGAAAATTATTCTAAACTTGTTTAAAACTTGTTTTTAGTTTCATATAATATTTATTAAGACTTTGACACACATTTCTGCCGTACGGAACGAAAATTTAATTAAATTACTTTGTAATAAAAAAACTCAGAAGAAAAAAAGTATATTTGATTCAGAAACAACCAAACGTTTAATTTGTTTCAAATAAAAGCAAAATTTATTTTATAAAAATGATTTTATTTGGTTAAAATTTGTCATTTGGGCCAAATAAAATTTTTATTCCTGTCGAATATAATTTTTTACTTTAACCAAATAAAGAATTTAGTTAAAAATAATAAATCCTCTCATTCTGAGACAAATATACCTACTTTTATTTAAGTCAAATAAATTATATTCAGTGTCAATAAAATTGTCCTCTGGGTGTCAATTATAAATTTAGAAAATTTAATTTATTTTAGAAATAAATTTGAAAAAAAATTTAATCCGGAAAATTTAAAGTCGTTAATTTAAAAAATTTAATTTTGTTAATTTAAATGTTCTCCATAAAGTGTTCCTAAATTATAAAATACTTTTATAACATTTGACAACTATTTTCTATCAATCAAGTAATTCAGTTAGTCTTAGAACTAAAATCGACTGTGATTTTGACATATTGATAATGAAAAATAAATAAAAATTAGCTCCAGTATCCGCGTCATCGGAGTTGGAATTCTTTAGACATCGAATTCACGTGGAACGGGATTCGGTGAGAAGAGCTCGAGAGGCACTGAGGCAACAAAGGAGTGCTTTTCAAGGCAGACAGAAAGCTTGGAAGCAACGAAGCGCGAGGGCCACTTTGGAGCAGCTGGTAAAGGTACGAATCTAATTAGTTTGACCCTTGACCCAAAAATTTTTCTAAACTCCTACATGTAAATACGTGCATTCCAAAAATTTAACAGTCCTTTTGTCTTTCAATCGAAATCTATTTTAGAACGTTTCAAATATTCTTCCTCTTCTTCTTCACTGGAAAAAAATTTAATTACTTCAAATAAAAATTATTTGATTCAATTAAATGGTTTCCTGGTCCACTATCCATTAACATATTTGAACTAAGTAAATATTTACTGGAAATAAGGATTTTATTTCCTTGTATTAAATAAACAATTATTTGCATTAAATATAAATTAATTAATTCAAATTAATGGAATATTTGGAACTAATAAATAATGGTTTAAATCAATTAGACAAATTATTTAATTCAATAATGTCTTGAATAATTAAGGGGAGATTCCGACTATATTTTTAATTTATCAAGAAAATTATTTAAATCTTCGATAAAATTATTTTTATATGGTAATTTTTAAAAAAATTTTGAGTAAAAAAACAAAACAATTACTGAATAAAAAATTGATTTTTACAATTTTTGGAGTATTTTTTCGAAAGAAGCATTGTTTTTAGGTTAAAAATGATAAAAAATTCACAGTAGTATTTTTCTAACTAATTTCAACTCATAATTTTTTTATATTTTTTATTTAATTGATTTGAAATTAGTTAGAAAAATAACAAATGATTTTTTATATAAAAAATTGACTAACAATGGTATTTTTTAGCATATTCTACCTAAACACATGTTTTTTTTAAATGATTAAAAATAGTAAAAACCAATTTTTTTATTCGGCAATTTTTTTTTTGTAAATAGATACAAAAACATATTTTTTAAAAAATTACGGATGGATTTTAAAATCTACCAATTTTTAAGAAAAATAAAAATCCAAAAAGGGTTAGAATATTTTCTGACCATTGATTTCCTCTCAAAAAATTACTATAAAAAAATTTTATGAAAGATTTAAATTATGAAAGAAAAATAAATATATATATTTGAATTAATTTCTTTATTTGCACAATTCCTATTTTTAATCTTATTTTTGAAACAGGACTGTAACTTCATCAAAATTATTTTCATCACTTTAATTCAATTATTATTTTCTAGAATTTTAAATTATTTTTTATGAAAATAATTGAATTCCTGTGAATTTTCTATTATTTATGAAATCAATTAAATGTTTGCATACAATTTTATTAACATTTTTTTAAAATAATAATTGAATTCTTTTTGGGAAATTTTATTAAAATAGTAGATATTGAAAATTATTGAAATTAGAAAATTTTTTGAAAATAATTGAAATTAGGACAATAATTTTTTTGTCATTTTTTTTTAAACAATTGAATTTCTACAATTATTTGTAATTTCTCTGAAATTTAATTTTTTTTAGTGATTTCAACAAAAATTTAAATTAGAAAATTTTTAAATTCTATTATTTTTTAAAATTGCTAATTTTATTTAAAATTACTTATTAGTAATTCAGATTTAAAGAGTAAATTTCTCGAAAGAAATAATTTGTTCCTCAGGTCGAAAAATTAAGTCAAAAAAATTAAGTTAGTCCATGAAATAATTTGTAATTATATATCAGAAAACTAAAAGTTTGAGCGAAATAAATAAATAAAAAAATATATTTTCAAATAACTCTCTATTTTCGTTTCAATAAATTATTTACTTAATCAAAATATTTTTTTTTCGTTTTTACAAAATTAGCATTAAATAATACATTATTTGTATCAAACAATTTAGTTTAGTTAAATCAATAACAATTTTATTGTGTCGAATAATTCTTATTTACGTCAAAGAATCAAATATTTGAATGGAATAAATTAATGAGTTGTTTCAAATATCATATTATTTTCGTTTCAATAAATTATTTACTCAATTGAAATATTTATTTGTTTTTCTAAAATAGTATATTAGAATTAAATAGTACATTATTTGTATGAAATAATTTAGCTTACTTGAGTTCATAAAATAAATTAATTTTGCCAAGTAATTTTTATTTGTATCAATAAGAACTGAAATATTTGAGTTAAGTACATAAATGATAAATTTTAAATAAATTATTAGTGTTAAATAAATTCATTTATTAGATTCAATTAACTATTTACTTGATCCAATTAATATTCATTTGGTTCAAATCAATGCAAGTCAAATAATTAAAGTTATTTGAATCAAATATATATTTTCTGAATCCAAATAAAAATTAGTTGAACCAAGTAAATATTTTTCAAATAATTTGAATTAATTGAATAAAAATTTGTTGGCCAGTGTAAAGTAAGAAAATTGTTTCTCAAAATAATAAAATTGGTTATTAATTTATTGTAGAATATTAAATAATATTAAATATTAATGAACATCTTTTATTAAATATTAATATTAAATAATAAAAATATTAAGCTAGAATAAATAAAAATTGTTTATTTATATACAAAAATGAATTATCGTGTTTGAAAATACAATGAGTCGCAAAATTGTTGGTGATTGGAGATTATTGTTTGCTCACAGGAAGAAAGAGAGCTTTCCGATATGGAAGTGAGCTTACATCGAACTCGCAGTCTTCTTGGGGAAAAAGTTATTCACCTTAGGCACTTGGAGCAGTCTTTGGATCGAGTGGCCAATGCAAAGAAGAACGAAAATGATGCCACAGTTGTGAAAAGCGATGAGCAAACGTTGAGCGATATGTCGAGTGCCAGTAGTGGTTTTAGTTCAACAGATCTTGGCACAGACACATTCATGGGTCAGTTTGCTTTTCTATTTATCGTTCGGCTTCGCGAAAAACAAAACACTCGAATTGTTTTTCGAAACTTTTTTTTCCATTTATTTAAAACGTATTTCTTTATTTCTTCATTTCAAACAAACATTTAATAAAATTAATTTATTTATTTACCTGTACCCATAAAAAAATTTAATTTTAAACAAATATAATTTATTTGAGTTAAATAAAAGTCTAAACATTTACATTAACTCAAATAAATTATATTAGAGTCAACTAGGTTATTTATTTGTTCCAAATAAAAATTTTATTCGAAATAAATAAAATTTTTATTTTAATTAAATAAAAAGTCTATTTGGCTCTGGGTCAAATATATTTTTCTGAATATATAAACAGACTTATATATTTAAACATCTAAATTTTCTTTTAATTTTAATTTAATTAAAATTTAATCATTAAATTATTTATTTATTTTCGGTCATTGAGTGTTTCATTCGTGTAGATAAATTGCTAACAAACATGGACAAAGAGTTATGGAAGAAATAATCAAATAATAAAAATAATAATTAAATTTTTATTTAATAGGTACTAATACTATTGATAATTATTAATAATTAATATTAATAAATTTATTACTATTTATTTATTAATAAAAAATAATAATTAAGCCATTAGGCCAAACAGAAAGAATTAAAAATCTTTTATTTAAATAATAATAATAATTTAATAGATTAAATTTACTTTAATTATTATTAATTTGTCATTTAATTAAAAAGTAATTTAAGTTTTAAAAAAATAATTTCTTTTTAATTAATCTTTTCGTTCTTCTAATTTTTTTCTATCTCTCCTTTTAGATAAACCAGACCACTATCAGGAATCAACGGAAATAATAGCGAGCTTGGAAAATTTGAATTCAGAAATTCGTGAAATTTGGGGTGTTCTGAATAAACGACAAGATAACAATGTACCACCACCGCCAACATTGATGTACTCGGATCTTGGATGGCTGCCATATCAACATTTAACGTCTCAACCGAGTAATGTGCAAGGTCAATCAAAAATTCTTTTATAAACAAATTTTTCTTGCAAATTTTTTCTCTTTCATTTCTAATTGAAAATTGTGTTATTATTTTCTTTCGTTTTCTGTTAAATATTATAATATGTATAGCAATAATTTTCATTTACTATGTTGATTTCTATTATTATTATTTAGCGTATAATAAAGATGGCACTGTTTTTTTTCGTAAGCTTTTATTAAGCACTGCACGATACCGTCCTCTCAGTTTTCCTGCATTTATAATTTTTTTTTTTTACTAATTTCTTTATACGAACAAAAAAAATTATTTGATTCAAATAATTTTTTGAACTATTAATAAATAAATATTTACCTTGAATCAAATAATTTTTATTTAAATTAAATCAATTTGAAACATTTTAACTTAAATAAAAAATTATTTTATACAAATAAATATTGATTTAATAATACAGGGTTGCCACAGGTCAGTGAAATCAGGAAAAAGTCAGAGAAAGAAGAATTGGTCAGGAAAATCAGGGAAAAGTGAGGGATTTTTTTTATTAAAGTACTAGAAAAAATTGAATTTTGGAGAATTTACAAATAATTGCAGAAATTTAATTATTTTAAAAAGTAATAAAATTCTTCGCAGAAATTCAATTATGTTAAAAAATTTAACAAAATTCTCGTCAAAAATTCAATTATCTTTAAAAATACTAAAATTCTTCTCCAAAATTCAATTATTTTCAAAAATTTTAATAAAATTCCTCAATACAATGATTTTCAATATTCAAAATTTTAATAAACTTTCGAAAAAGAATACAATTATTTAAAAAAAAAATGTTGATAAAATTCTAAGCAAATATTAAATCATTTTCATAAATAATAAAAATTTCACAGGAATTCAACCATTTACAAATTTTTTTATAAATTTTATCGCAATAATTTATTTTTGTAAATAATAAAACTCATCATAGAATTTCAATTATTTTCAATACAATTTGAATTAAATTCCTCAAAAATGTAATTATTTTTTAAAATATTATTAAAATTCGTCGAAAAAATTCAATTATTTTTATAAAATTCTTTATGAGAATTAAATTTTGAGAAACATTCATTTACTCAATAAATTATTATTATTTCATACTTTTAACTAACAATTCTGTGGAAATAATTTTTTTGAAAACATTTAATTAAACTTTTTTAAAATTATTTTAAGTTTTTATTTTCTAAATATTTAATTGATAAATTTGCGAATAATCAAAATTTCGTAAAATTGAATTGTAAACAATTAGATTTGAAAATTCTCAAGGAACTTTTGCAAAAATAATTAAAATTAATTGATAACTGAATTCTTTCGAAGAATTTTAATAAAATTTTTTAAATTAATTACACACTGAGAGAAGACCGAGACGTAATAGTTCCCGCTAGACGTCGCTATGAGCTACTCTGCTTGTCGTGTTTGAGTTGTTCCGAATCGGGTGCTGAGACTCCCCGATCCAGTCAAACATTGTTCTCGCATGTGAGAAAGCAACTGGTGGCAAACACTGAAAGTTCTGCGTAATCTCGCTTCAGGACGTTCCACGTTTCGCATCGGGGCTTGAGACATCCCGATTCGAGGGTTCACATAAAAACATTCAAAAGTACAACTCAAGGCTCGCACGGGACGTATTTGTTCCCGGACTTCTCTCAGTGCATTTTTCGAAGAATTTACTTAAGATTTCAGTTTAATTTTAATACAAATTAAAATTAATTAAAATTCTGCGAAAAATTTTAATATTTAGGAGAATAATTGAATTCTTGCAACGATTTTTGATTACGTTTTTTTTAAATAATTGAAATCTTGTAAAGAATTTTAATATTTAGGAGAATAATTGAATTCTTGCAACGAATTTTGATTACGTTTTTTTTAAATAATTGAAATCCTGATGAAAAATTTTATTATCTAAGAAATTAATCGAATTCTTGCAACGAATTTTATTAAAATTTTTTAAAATAATTGAATTCTTTTGAGAAATTTTATTAAAATAGTAGATTTTGAAAATATTTGAATTTCAGTGAAGAATTTCATTATTTGTAAAATGTAATTGAATTCTTGCAAAAAATTTTTGATAATAATTACATTTTTCAAGGAATTTATATAAAATTGTATTAAAAATAATTGAAATCCTATGAAAAATTTTATTATTTATGAAATAATTGAATTCTTGCAACGAATTATATTAAATTTTTAAAAACAATTTTTAGAGTGATAAGAATATTCTTTAGGGTCAGGGAAAAGTTAAAATTATGTCTATCAGGGAAAAAGCAGGGAAAAACAAAATTAATTTTTTGTAGCAATCCTGTAATAGTTATAAATTTATTTGAATCAAGTAATTTATTTTTTTATTGTATACAATCGAACCTCGACAATGTGGAAATTTGAAAGTGTGTCCAAAATTCTAATTTAAGGGGTTTTTGATTAATTTCTATATTTTTAAGTTTCTTAAAAATTTCTATTATTTTTGTTAATTATTAATGTTTTATTCAAATAATTTATCGATTTATTAAAATAAAATTAAAGGGAGAAAGCGGTTCTGTTTTATTTATCGAATGCTTCTATTTTATCGAGGTTCTAGTGTATCCTTTTTTAAAGCCATTAATTTATTTTTACTCTTTAATTAATTTCTTTACTCTTTAGTACATTTTTTACTATGTTTAAAAATTTTTTTTACTCTTTAATACACTTTCTCTTTTTCAATAATTTTTCTGAACTTTTTTAATTTTTTCTTACATCTTAATGTTATTAAAATTAATTTGTCTTTAATTTTTACCAGAAAATACTTTTCTAAATTCACATAAATAATTGTTTACAATTTACTCTTAGTTAAATTAGTTATACTTTATTTAAACTAAATCGATTTATTTATACTACAATTATACTGAATCAATTAATTTATACTATAATTATATACTAAATTGATTTAATTATACTTTTTATACTATTTAATTATACTGTAATTAAATTAATAATTAACTTAAATTTATGTAATTTATGTAGTAGAGAAATTGAAACTTTGTTTTAAAATTTTTCTACTTTCTATTGAATATTTTTTTGAAACAATATAAATAAAAATATTCATCTTATAATATAAATTAAATATTAAAATTAACTTTTCTAAATTGACTTATATTAATTAAATAAATAATTATCATACCATTGATTCAAATGCCCTTAAATTAATAATTTATTTAAGTTCTGATAATTTATATATACAGTAGAAAAATTTTAATTTCGATTTGAATACTTAAAATTTTTCTTACTTTCGAATCTTTTTTTCGTAAACAAAAAAAAAATATAATTAATTTTTTCTGTCAATTTTACAAGAAGCAATTTTTCTGACTTTAATTGAAATGTTTTTTACATAAATTAATTATACTATAATTATTAATTGTCCTGTAATGATTAATTATATTATGATTATTGATTATACAGTATCTGTAATTATAATAAATCTATTTAATTACACAACATAGTTATAGTAAAACTAAATTAAAATTAAGTTTCTGGTATTTTCTTGTATTTAAAATTTTTAATTGAAATAAACTAAAAGAATGGGTTTTTTTTTCGCCAAAATATTCATAAATATTTTTTTTTGATTCATTGACATCAGCAGCTTTTGGTACACCGAACATCCAATCTAATATCCTGTCGCAACTGTCAAGTGGACATCCACCGACGGCAAATACACAAAATATCATCGCCCAATATGGACCGAATAGTGGATTCACAACGAGCGTTGGAACAGTAGAACGAGCCACATCTAATCTTATGGAGAGAACAAGGAATCTTAGAGATTGGCTACGACAAGCGAGAGTCGAAACCTCTGACCTGGTCAGTCCAGGACAAGCCACACTCTAAACAAAGAGAAACCAAAAAAAAATCTTGAATCACTCCCCCCCTTCTGTGATTAATATCATTTCTCAAAAACAAAAAAAATCTCTAAGAGTTTTATATAAGAAAAACAAAAATTTTACCAAGGTAACAAAATTTATTTTTTTCCATTTTATCAAATACCTACTTTTGTGCAATTGTTATTTTTTATTGGAAATTGTTTTACAGTTTTAGATATTTTTTAAATGTATTTTTGAATTTTAGGTATTTTTATATCTCTGAATGTTGATTTAAATTCGAATTTTCGGATTTAAATTTGAATTTTGATTTTAATTCTTTGAGATAAATTTCAATTTATGTTTTTGGATTTTTTCATGAGTGATTTTTAGTTGTTTTTTAATTTTATTTATACGTTGAAGTTTTTTGAATTTATATTATATGAGTTGTATATTCATTTAATTTGTTTTCGTTGAATTATAAAAATTTTTATTTATTTGCATAAAAATTTAATTTAATCTACATTCAAGAATATTAATTTGAATTTATTTACTACGAACGGAGGAAGTATATTAATTTGAATTTAATTACCTGTAAAGTATATTAATTTGTTTTTAGTCATTGTGAAGTATATTAATTTCAATTTATTCACTTTGAAATTTAGCAATTTAAATTTAGTCAATGTGAAGTATATTAATTTGAATTTATTCACTTTGAAATTTAGTAATTTAAATTTAGTCACTGTGAAGTATATTACAATTCGAATTTATTCTTTTCAAAGTTTTTAAATTTTTTAATTTCAATCAATTTATTTACACTAAAAAATATTAAATTCAATTTTTCCACTGAAAGTATTATGTAATTCGAATTTATTCACTTTTGTAGTATTTTAGTTTTAATTTATTTATTTTCTGTGAAGTATTTGAGTTCGAATTTAACTTCTAATTTAATTTTTCTTCTTTAATTTACTTAAAGTTTTGCTATAAATTTATAATTAGCAAAAATATTTTTGTTTTCTTTATTTTGTTAACTTTTACCAACAATTTTAATTTAAAAAATATATTAATGTTAATTATTGTTAATGAAACATTTCTGAATTTATTATTTCCAATTATTATTTTTTTTTTAATCTATTATTTTTACAAATATTTATTTTTATTTTCTATTATAGAACACATTCATTTTCGAAATGAGAATGTAAAAAGAAAGAAATGACAAGAACTGCTTAAAATCAAAGACGAATTTTTTAATGCGGGTAAAATAATTCTCTTGAGATGAAACTATATAAAGTTTTTCAAGCCAATATAAAATAAGTGTTTCAAATTTTTTTTCAGTTCTTTATGAACTGTTTTAATTTTTAATTTCTCAAATAGAACGAGGCACACAATTCATAATATTTTTTTTTTTAATTAATGATAATCGTAATTAAAAGAAATTTTAAATGAGATCTAAATTACAGATCTAATTTCCTTAAAAAAGAAGAAAAAGGGAATGTATAGAAATGGCAAATTGAGAAACTTCTCAATTTGCAAAAATAACGATCTTATATTTTCTTAAATCCGCTTTTTCGAATTGGGTTCGAGCGAATCTTCTATTACGATATTTTATTGTGAAGTGCATTTATTTTTACAACGAAAAGAGAAAAGGTATACAAAAAATGTTAATCTAGTCAAAAATTGTATTATAAATCCAGATTTTTGTTTTCTTTCATTTTTTTCCTATATAAAGGAAAATTTAATAAATTTTAAATATAAAAAATATAAAGAAATAATATATATAAGAAAAATAAAAAAATAATATATAATGAAAATATAAAAACATTTTTAAATGTAAAAAATTTATATTTAAAAACTAATAGTGAAAAAAAATTCTATCAAAATGTAATTTAAGTGAAATGAAAGTAACAAAGAAAATTGTAGAAAATTACAAAAAACGAATTTTAAAAGATAGAAATTTTTCCTTTTTGTTATTCTTTACTATATATTTTTAATATTAATATATTTTTTTAATATTATATTGTCTTTCTCCTTCTTTTTAAAAGGAAAGAAAGATTCTGGATTTATGAAACAATTAACGGTAAATTATGAAACAAAGTGATGCGAATCTCGAATCATTTAATATTTATAATTCACCTTTGTAAATGTTTTCTTGTAAATATATTGTAATATGATTGTAAAATAGAGTCGTGGTTCGTTAAAGTTAATCGGTCTTTTCTATATTTTTTGAAAATTTAATTTTTTTGTTGAAATATAAAGAAGAAGAAGAAGAAAAAAAAAAATGTGCGCAATGACGAAAAATATTTCTATATATTTCATCATTTAATTTTTAGCAACGAGAGTGATATTGTACGATATTATTTTATTTTTGTTTCCCCCTATCCCCCCCTTTCTCTCATTCCCAATGTGATAAATATTTTTGCTGCGCCAATACATTTGTTACCAATTTCTTATTTAAGTTTTTGTAAATAAATTATAATTTTAATGAATTTTTTTTCGTTTTCGAACTTCGTAGCGTTGTCAATAATTCAAAAGTACCTAGAGAGTTTAGACTATTGTTAAATTTTATTTAAGGGCATGTGACACTTTGTGACGTCACCGATTTGCACTCTAAAGATTTTTATTTTTACAGAGGAAAAAATTTGAAGTTTTGAAAAAATATACTGACAGAAAAAAAGAAAGAAGAGTTTGGAAAATTTCGATGCGATTATTGTCAGAAATATTAATTAAAAAAAATTAATTAATAAAAATATTTTCTACAGAATTTATTATAATGCTAAAAATATACCGTGTAAGGAATAATTAATTTAAAAATTTTTTTCTCTATTTACAGTAAAAAATATAATGTTAATAGAAATGAATTTTAATTCAAATCATTTTAAAAAATAATTAGAAATTATATTATTAATATCTTAAGAATTTAAAATACTAAAAATCATTTGAACGAACTATTATTAAAAATTATTATTATCGCGAATTATTAAAAATTATTATTAAAAATACTTTCTAATTTTTGATAAAAATTTAATTATCACTAAAGTTATGATAATAATTGTGATTAAATTTAAGAAATAAATATTTTTGTATTAATTGATTTTGTGAGTTGATTGGTGACGTGATAAAAATAACTCATGCCCTTAAGAAATTACAGCAAAAGTAAACTGTACGCTTTGGATAAAGACATCCCCTTGTTACATGCCAAACTATTATCAAATTATATAAGAACCAATAGATACCTGATTCATCTTAGAATATTATATTATTATTGTACTTTTAAGAATTCGATCCTGAATAGAAAATTTTTAGTGGATCGATCGAATAATTATAATAATGTATAAATCTACAATAATACTAGTTGTATTTAAATAACATTTTGGTCATTGACCTTTTGAAACTATATTTTGAAATTTTAGAGAGAAAAAAAGTGTTTCTATTTACTTTCAAAATTTTTAAAATGATCACATTACAATTATTTGTATGATAATTTAAATACCTGTAAATATAGTGAATTAAATATTATATATTTAATTATCATTGTAATTTAATTGTATTTTTTTGATAATTGAATTCATAAATTGAAATTATTTAGAATGTTTAATAATTTCATTCATCAAATTGAAGTTGAATAGAATTTTTAATAATTTCATTAAATACATCGAAAATATTTCAAATTTTTAATAATTCAGTTAATTCAACTGAAATTATTGGAAACCTTGATAATTGAATTAAATGAATTAAAATTATTTGAAATTTTCAGTAATTTTAATAAATAAATTAAAAATTTTTCAAATTTTTAATGATTGAATTAATTAAATTGAAGTTATTTGGAATTTCAATAATTCAATTAATTGGAAATATTTCAAATTTTTAATAATATAATTCATTAAATTGAATTTACTTCAAATTTCATATAATGCAATTAATTAAATTAAAATTATATGGAATTTTCATTAATTCAATTAAATGAATTGAAAATATTAAAAAATTTTAATAAATCAATTAATAATTAAGAATTTTTAATAATTTAATTAAATTAATTGAAATTATAAGATGTCTTCATATTTGAAATAAATTAATTAAAAATATTTAAAATTTTTAATAAATTTAAACTAAACAAATTCAAATGAATTGAAATTATTAAAAAATTTCTATTTGATTTTTACTTTACTAATTGGTGCGTTTTTATAATAAAAATGTTATCCCAATTTTTTGAATATAAATTTAAGATTAAAAATGAAAAAATATATAATGTATAACTAATTAATAATACCTGAATATTATACCTAAAGTAAAAGATAAATATTTAGAAGAAAATGACAAAATTTATAAAAAAACGTATATAATTATTATTATTATAAGAAAACGAGAAATAATATAAAAATATTATTTTAAAAATGTAAAATATTTGAAAAGAAAAAAATTATTTTTTAATTAATTTATAACAGAAGCGTACCAATTAGAATTGTTAAAAGAATTTTCAAAAAAACTAATTAGCTTGATTAAATAATAATAATTAATAATTAATAATAATTTCCTAGTTTTAATTTTATAAATAAGAATAATTTAATGTAAGAAATTTTCATTCCATCACTCGATCGATTTTAATAATAAAATTTAAATAATAATTTAACATTCGAGAGAATTATCTTTGAGATACTCAGGGAATTTATGTGTAAGAAAATTTGCACAAAAATATAATATGAAAGTTTTGAAAATTTGCCTTTCTATAGGGAATCCAAAATTGACTCTCGATTTTTCTTTAAATAATTCAAGTATTCAGTTAATTAATTATTTAATTTTATTTAAATATTTAATTTTCATTAAATTAGATTTAATTATTGAAAATTAAATATTCAATATGTAATTTGATTCGTTACAAAAAACAAGAAGGATCAATTTGTAAAAAAAATTTTTGTAAATTTAGTTTTCAAAATGAAATCTGTTCGAAAATTTAATTTACAATAATTTTTTTTTAATATTTTGCAAATTCAGTTTTTAGATTAAAATCTCTTAGACTAATTAATTTAGAATTTTTTGAATACTTTGCAAATTCAAGTTTCAGAATAAAATCTCTCAGACAATTTAATTTGCAAAATAAAATTTTTCCATTTTGAAAATACTCGTTAATGAAAAAATCAATTTTAATTAGAAAAAGAATAATTAATAGAAAGTTAATTTTTTATTTTGAAATGTTTTTGAAAATATTCGTAATTCATTAATGAATACTTGTTATTGGGAAAAATAAATTTTATAAAAGTAATTATTAAAAAATAACTTTTTTCACAACTAAAAAAAAGTTAATTTTTTTCTCTAAAATTTCAAAATATAGAATTCACAGTAGTACCGTCCTGATTATGTAATAATGATCGTTACACTCAACAGTATTTTTTTCTATTATCTATAGACTCAGCTCACTTGTTATAAATATTTAAATTAAATTACTAATCATTTTATATAAACTAGATTTCCTAACTATATGATACGTTCAATAGTACATCTTGATGTAGAATATTTCCTCTGTATTCCCACTCTGAGTGAATAATAGAAACGAAAATTATTAATTTCCTTTAGTACCAAAAACTATTTGCTAAATCCATAATTTTAGCTCAATTAGTCGACGATTTAAAAAAGAAATACTATTATTTCTTTATTTTCTAGTCGAAAATTTCTGTATACGCCTTAAAAAAACCAAAAAAAAAAAAACCTTTTCTATATAAACATGAGACTTAAACAATTTATACAAATATATATCAATTTAATTATAATTATAATAGTGAATTTCCTACTGAATTTATATAATATACAATTATTAATTTACAAACAAACTGATTTCATACACTAAACACTATCAATAAGTTTTTAAAGAATATATACAATTAATTAATTAATTAATTAATTATTGATCATTATTATTATAATGATGATGACATTATGAAAAGGAAAAAAAAAGAAACAAAATTTTACAGAAGTTTTTGACTGCAGAAAGATAATAAATTATAATATGTGTGAAACAGTGATTTTTGCACTCATCAAAACTTTTGCACCTTTCCCCTTCCCCCTCTCCACTGTCCTTTTATAAATATCCTGATATAGAAGAATAGTAATTTTTATCTATTGTCAAAAGGAAAAAAAAAATCAACAAAGATGTGTAGATCGTAAGTTGTCTTCCACGAGAAAGATATGAAAATATTGGAAAATTTGCCTAAGAGTAAAGGTTTATATATATACATATAGTATGTATATATATAGTATATATAGTATATATATAAATTATAAGTAGTTGTAGATAAATTATTTATTTGTGACAAGATGTATTTATTGAAGTAAATGAATGTTTACAAATGTATAGATAATTTTTATTTGTTGATCTCTAATAAATATGAAATATGTATAACATAATTAGTTGCATTCATATTTTTGAGAATGTTTTAGAGTGTGAGTGAATGAAATTATGTGTCTTAAAAATTTCTATTAATAATCTCTCTTAATAATTTTCTTGATTGTATATTATATTTTATTTAATTCACTTTAAATTTGTATTAGATTAAATTAGATTAAATTTGAATTAGTAGAAATGCTTACTAATTGGAATTACCTATAGTGATTAAATTTCTGCTTTTGAATTAGTATATTTTACTAATTTAAAAGCAAAGAGTCGCAGTAACTAATTAAAATTAATAAACATTTTTACTAATTTAAATTTAGAGAGTACTAATTTTGATTAGTGATTGATCTTTTGCTTTTTAGTAAAATTTAGTATTAATTATTTTATTAGTAAAATATTAATAATTAAGAAAATTTATTAATAAAGTAGAAATTACTATTTATCAGTAAAATTTAGTATTAATTACTTTATTTATAAAATATTAATAAAATTGACTAATTCGAAAGCAAATACAAAGCTTCCTTTATGAGGAAGCAAAAGTCAATCACTAATTCAAATTGGTAAACATTTTTATATTCAAATTTAGAGAGTTTATTGGGGCATTCGATTTTAAATCGTCCCATCAACAAAATTGACGATCGCATGGAGAGAAATTTTTGAATGAATTTTATTATATAAAAATTTAATTATTTATCATAAATGTACTAATTCGAAGAAAAGTTAAATAAACTATTTATTTATATTTTTTTTTCTTTAAAATTGATCTCAATTGCGTAGAGAAATTCCTGTTTGAAATGAAAAAGTCACAATTCCTTCAATATTTTATTATGGAAACTTATGTGAAAAGAAAATTTAATAATTTATTTACAGAATAAAATTCAATTAAAAAATACTCTCCTTGTTGGAACGGTTTGAAATAGAATGACCATAATTATTTCTTTAAAAATTTTTTACATAATATTGAGTTTAAAAAGATAAATGAGTAAAAAATTATATAAAATATACTTTAAATTAAACAAATAATATTTTAAAAATTGTTTCTTCCTATTATTATTATTCAATATTATTATTTTGGCAAATTAATAATCAATAAGTAATTTTAAATTTAATTTTATTAATAATAATCAGTAAATAAATAATAATGTACAGTGAAAAGTTAATTTAATGGGTGAATTTTTTCCAAAGATCAGTAAACTATAAAATTCCTCTGTAATTATTAATTGAGTCATTATAATAATTATTAATCAATTCTAATTATTTTTGGAGTATTTTCTCAAATTATTTATAAATTAATATTATTAAACAACGTTTTTGCAATAAATAAATAAATAGGAAATTAATAATAAATAATTAAATAAAAAAAAAAAAGTGTGACCTCGATTTAAGTGGAAAATTTTCAATAAATCACAAAACCGAACATTATTAATCAATGAATTTTAATTATTTTTGTATTATTTTATTGAATTATTTATCAACCAATATTCTTGAATAACGTTTTATTATAAATAAATAAAAATTTACAGTGGAACCCCGATATAGTCGATTAATTTCCAAAAGACTACCAAACCAAAGTTAAACGAAAATTAAATTAATTAATTAATTTCCTTCAATTAAACGAAAATTATTGACTATATCATTAATATTTATCAATGAATTTTAGTTATGTTGGTATTATTTTACTGAATTATTTATTAATAAATATTTTTAAAGTACATTTTATTAATAGTAGATAAATAATAAATGAATGTTGATAAATAAATAATAAATGAATAATAATAAATAAATCATGGTTGAAAAATAAATATATAATACTGTACAGTCGAAGTTCTACTGAAATTATTAATTGCAAAATTAATATTTATTAATGAATTCTAATAATTTAGAAAAAATGTTTTCAAATATTTGAATTATTTTACTCAAGAATAAAGAAGATATTTTCAGTAAGAATTTTTGAAAACTATGTTTATGTAGTTTATAATAATTAATATATTTTACAATACCTAATTATTAGAATCATTATTGTGAAAATAGTAAACAGTCAGTGTGATTTTGCTCACAAATTTCGGAATTGTCCTCAAATTCTTTCAAACTCGGTAGCCAAGAAGTAATTTGATGAAATGGATTTGAATATTTTTTTTGTAATGAAAGTTGTGCAGCGCGAATTACTGGACTTGTTTTGCAAATTAATAGCCTGACGCAAGATGTGTCTAAACCTTCAATGTCGTCTATTAATTGTTCTGGAAGAGTTGAATCTTTTGCTCTTTGCACTAAATTTTGAATCTGAAACAATAAAATCACGTACATGCAATTCAAAACATTTTTTTTTAATGAAATAAATATTTTAATGAAATATTTTCCATTTTTTTTCAAAGAAAGTAGTTTAAAAAATTTTTTTAGTTGATTTTTTTTATTTACCATTTCAATAACTTTTTAATTGCAAAATATATTGAAAGTACTTATTTTTAAAAACATTAGAATATTTTTTTTAGTTGTTTTCTGTATCAAGTGAATATTTTTAACATATTTTTTAAATTAAAAATCTATTTCTATAACTTTTTAATTGTAATATGTTTTGAAAGTATTTTTTAATAAAATTGGAATATTTAAAAAAAAATGTTTAATTGAATATTAAAATGTTTGCAAAACATTTTGAATTGAATTAACATAGTTTTTAAATTTATTTTACCTTTTGACTCTCATTTTCCATAATTAATTTGTAGGGATCAGGTAAATCATTATTCTCATTAGAATTGGAAGCATCAATTCGTGGTGTGAGATCAAATAATGATCCTATCTGTAATGAGTTATTAATAATTAATATATTAATTACTTAATATTTTTACGAATTGCGCTTTCAAATAAACAAAAATTTTTTCTTCTTAATTACTTTTATGTAATTAATAATAAAATAATTAATTGCTTAATTATCAGTGCGGCTTAATAGAATATTTTTCCTTACTTTATGAATAATTATTTTGTTCTTTATTATTTAGATTTCTTTTAATTAAAACAAATTTTTATTGTTATTTTTTTTACGATTTTTTACCATTTGGGCGAGAAAAATAACACTGTTAACTGTGATGGCTGTTATTTTTTGCGAATCCAATCCTAAGAGGCGAAAAAATGCGGAGACAAAAGGAGCAGGACCTAAAGATTCTTTTGGCTTTTCTTTGTCTTCGTTAAATTCACCATTGTCACCTCGCCTTTGACTTTCTTTTCGATTCAAACTTTCCGACACCAAATTCGCAATGTCCTTTACAGTTTTTAAATAATTTTTTACACTACGCAATCCCTCTTTTATTTTATCAAATACTCCTATATAAAGAAGAAATATTATTATGTAAATGATGCTCGTTATTTTTTTCTGTAAGACCACTTACAAGTAAATAAATAAATAAATAAGTATTATAAATATTTTTTGTCAATAAAAAAATTATTTATTAAACAATATTAAACAATAAATAAATATCCATAAAAATAAAGCTTATCAACAAATAACAAATAAAATACTTACTTATAAAAAATAAATTAATATTTTACTAACGATAAATAAATATACAAAAATAATAAATAAATTTTTAATAAATAATATAAATAAATAAATAGTAACTAAATATATAAAAATAATAAATAAATAATTTACAGACAATAAGTAAATATATAATTTTGTAGCATTATGGTAGTAAAAATTCAATTCAACAATAAATAAATATAAATAATAAACAAATATTAATAAATAATAAATAAATACATTCACTAAAAATAAATGTTTATAAATAATGACTAAATATACGAGAATGGAAATTAATTTTTTTTTTAAAGCATTTTTTTAAGTGAATCGGTTATCATAAATTATTATTATTATCAATGGTAACATTTACCACCATTATCACAAAATGCGGGCAATGCAGAAATCACCAGCAGAAAACAAAGACTAACTGTAGTCATAGTTTTTTAGAGAACAATGTCGTTAGACGTACTAAGGCAAACTAAATTATTTTACCACTTTTTTTCTATTTGCTTCCTGAAAAATGACCACAGGAAAAAAGCAATTATTTTATTTGGATTATCCTTAACACATCTGAATTATTTCTCGTCTGTGTGAAATTGACGACAACCCATTTTTCTCGAAAAAAAAATAATCTTCTTCACGCATTCTTAGCCATGCAAAAAGGAAGACATCGTAATTTGCAGAAAAGAAGAAAAAAAGATTATTCAACTACACACAGTTAGTATCTTAATTTTGTATACGTACGTAAAGCGTATTTGACTTTGTTCAAGAAATAATTTAACAAAAGTTCCTTGCGTTTATTTTATTGAAAGAAAATATGTCTTTGAATTGTCGATTATTTATTGTCATTATATTTTTAAGTAATGTTTTTCATTTTTTGTGTGCAATGAATAAAGATGATTTGGATTTTTATTTACAAGAAGTTGAGAGTCTCAGTGAATTGCCATTGAATCGATTGATTCAATTGAAATCGATATTTTTTGACAAAAATGGTAAGTGGAAATTTTTATTATTATTTGAAATACATTTTTTTGTGGTAAACAAAATAATTCCAATAATTATAAAATTTTAAATAGCAAAAGTAATTTATTAGAATTTTTTTTATATAAAAAATAAAAAATAAAAAAATTATAAGATTATGATTTAAAATTAGTTAGAAGTATAAAAAAATTAATTTCCAAAAAAAATAAATAGAATAAAATAATAAATGAAATGTTAAAAATATAACATTTATTTTTTAATATTTTCAAAGATACTAAAAATCTTTTTTTTTTCATTTGGCAATATTTTTGTGGATACAAAAACATGTTTTTTTTACAAAATTATGCTTGAATTTCAAAATCTATCAATTTTCAGGCAAGTAAAAATTCAAAACGAGTAAAAATATTTATTTATCGATTTTATTTTATAACCATTGAATTCCTTTCGAAAAATTACTATAAAAACAATTTTGTGGAATAATTAATTTATTTTCTTGATAAATAGTTAAAAATATTGGAGAACCCTCCCCTTAATTAATAAAATGTAATTAAATAATAAAACATATTTGAAATACAATTTTTTTTAAGTAAATATAATAAATAATAAATTATAGAAACTTAGAAAATATTTAATTGTAAAATAATTATTTATAAAATTTAATTAATTAACGAAATATATTCATAAAATAATTAATGAAACATAATTAACAAAATCGTAGTTAATAAATTATAATTAATGGATAAAATATATTAAATTATAAATTTTAATTAGTTGGTCAAATAAGAGTGTTCAGTTAGTTAAATATTAATATTTTTATTAAATATTATATGTAGGGGGCCATTCGAAAAATAAGTAACACTTTCAGGGGGAGGGGAGGGGGATAATTTTACAAAAAAGTTACATGTTTTTTAATGACCCCGGTATTTATTATTAATAATAACATTAAACAAATTATTACAAAAAATAAATTAAAAAAAATATAATTAGGGGAGACTGGAGTGACAAGTTAAAATTTTGCATAAATGATTTTTTTTTTGGCAATATAATCCGCTTAGATGCAAATATTTGTATATCAATATTGTAGGGCAACTTGTCCCCTACAACTTTCAATAAAAAAGTTCCTGATATTTTCGCATAAAATACATGTTTTGTCCTTTTTTGAAAATTTTGCTTTTTTTTAACTTTTCGCCCCATGCTGAGGCGAAAAGTTAAATGGCTGGGGCAAAAAGTTAAATTTTATTTTTAGCCTACTAAAACTATTTTCTGATAGGTGTTAAGTAGTAGATAAGTTAAAGTATACGTAAACAAGTAATTTAGTAAATAAAAGATCTTTGTTTATTTAACAAAAGCTTTAGAATAGTAGTAAAGTTAAAAAATTGAAATTTAAAAAAAAAATTTTTTTGGTTTATTTCATGTGAACGGTCTTGTTTTTTGACAGAGTACTTGCCCAATGTTAAATAAATAATTTTTAAACAAATAAACCCAAAAAAACGAAAAATAAAAAAAAAATTTTTAACTACATGTAAAAATACATTTAACTTTTCGCCCCAGGGTGAATAAAAGTTTATCCTACCAAATAAGGAAAAAATAAATAAAAATTTAATAAAATATTATAAAAAAATGTTTTGTAGTTTATTTATTTTTTTTAATTAATAGAAATTGTTTATTTCTACTTATTTTTTATCTGCTTAATTTGTAGATAATGAAGAGAATGAAAATATAACGGCGAGCAGTAGAATGTCATCTCTTTCACTTCCGGCTGCACTTCCACTTAGACGAAGTGATAAACAACCAATAAGACGATATGAAGAGTGGCATGAAAAAGGCGAGAAGGATACGAAAATTTCGAAAATTTTTCAACTCACCATAACGACATTGTCATTTTTGGCGTTTGGTGGCTATTTACTCACATTAATTATTATGGCAATTAGACGAACAACTACGCCAACCACTGCAAGCGTTATACTTCTCTCGGTAATGAAATTCCAAATTAGAAATCCAAATTTCAAATTTTAATTTCATAATTTTTATCTAGGAATCATTTATATTTAATTATTTCTTTATTCAATTTTTACTTTATTTCTTTATATTAATTATTGACATTTAAGAGTTTTTCTATTCTGGAAAATTTTATCGCTGTTTCAGGCTAAACTTTTTTTTTCATACAATAATTAAAATAACAATAATTATATTTTGTTAAATTACTATTGTTTTTAATGCACACATATTCTAAAGCTTCCAAACTATTATTTATTTATTTATAAATAAATGAATAAAAAAATAATACTAATAAAATTAGTGAGGGAACTGACTTCGTAAACAAAAACTTATTATTATTATTGACCATATACTATATTGACTGAATAAATAAATCAATTTATTATTATTTATGATAATATTAGAGAAACACTTACACCTTATTATTAAGTCCCATTTTTATTATTATTTTAAAACTGATTCTAAGTTTTTTCAGGTTTTAAAGAATTTGAATAAATTATCGAGACCGAAGAGAAATATTTTTTTATTGGATCCAATGGAAAATGAATTTGATACTGAGAGGATGTACAAAGGAATGATAATGCTTTCTCGAGGATATGCACTTTATAATCAGTAAATGAATATAAAAAATCAAACAGAGGAATGAAATAAAGTATTTGTGTCTTTTTAACAGTGTAAAATAAGATATAAAAAGAATAAAAAAGCTTTACAT
>CM065470.1:4324103-4577048 GCA_032872505.1 Leptopilina syphax | reverse complement strand
AAAAAAGCTTTACATTACAATAATTAGATAATTATTAAATTATGTTTAGTAAAAGAATTTTGTAAAAAGTTATTTATATTGAACTATAATTAGGTACAAAATTTCTTTAAAAAGTTATATTTTAACTAGCAAAACTACTACTTTAAAAAATTTCCTTTTTGAAATTTAATGAAAATTCTTCAGTTTTTAAAAAATTATAATTTTTCTAACAGTTTTTCTTGAAATATAATTATTAAAGATAATTCTAACATCAACTTGAATATTCTTGATTAAATAATTGAATCATCCAGGTGGTAATTGAGTACCAATGAAACTATCCTGGTAATAAGTTTATTTAAAATTTTTTTTAAATTCAATTATTTTCCAAATTTTTAATTAGAATTCTCCAAAAATACGATTATATCTCCAAATAATTTTTAAAAATAAACAAATAAAATTCATTAAAAATATTAAATTTATTTCAAATAAATTTGACAAAATTTTTATTGAATAACTATCGCTTTATACTTCGCGGTTATTTTACAATTCAAGACAATTTCCTTTATAATGAAAATTAATGCGCCACAAAAAATTTTGTCGAAAAAGAAAAAAAATGTGCGAAATTGTGTGCAAAAATTTTTTTTCTCATGTCGCCATTTTTAATCTGACTTTTATATATACCTTCCAAGAGTATGTATGCACAAAATGAGACAAATAGGATGGAAACAACAAAAGTTAGAGCAAAAAATCGACGCAAATCAACATTTAGGAAAAGGAAAAAATGCCAATTTTTGACATGTTTTGCAAAAAGAAACATAGAAAAATATTTTTGCGGGCATTCGCACAATGAGGGTTCATTGCAGAAAGGCCTAACGAATCAGAAAAACGTAGTCTCAGCCAAATCGAATGATTATGAAAGAAGTTATAGTAGTTTAAAGTTGTCTTCATGCCAAAATCCGCAATTTTTGCAGACTACATAATATGAGGCATTTTACGTGAAATGTCCCAAGTTGAAATTTCAACTTCTTGAAAAATATTGAAACTCAGAGAATTTGTTGTTCTATAAAGTAGAAATGTGCCGCAAAAAATATTTTTGAGTTTTTCGAAAATTTTGAGATAAAAAAAAAACAAATTTGACAAAAAGTAAAGCTGCCAAGAATAATCTTGAAGAAAGTGACCTTAGAAGCAAATCACTTTAAGGTTATATTAGTTTTCCTTTTTTTCTTGATTGAAAGTTTCTTTTTACTTATTTTGCAAAACTTGAATTAATGTTTATTAAATATTTTAGTTGTACTGAACATTTAAACATTAATGATTTATATTGACAATTACTACTTTTTTTGTATTTCCATTTAAAAAATTGCAAACATAATCTATAATTAAAGGTGAAAGAAGTTAACAATTTTTCCGAATCAATCTCACAAATAAATCTCTTGAATAAGCTCTTGAGTTTCATATGTATCGACAGCACAGCTGTCCTAATACAGAAACCTGCTTAATTTGAAAAATATTTTTTTCGAAATTAATTAATAATTTCAAAATTATCAAAGAACTCAGAAAAATCGGTAGCATAGTGGGATACGAGCCCAGGAAAAAAAATTTTTAGATCAAGCAGGTTTCTGTATTAGGTCAGCTGTGATGTCGGTATACATATATGAGACTCGCAAGAGCTTATTCAAGAGATTTATTTCTGAGATTGATTTGGAACAATTGTTAACTTCTTTCACCTCTAATATATTAAAGGTGAAAGAAGATCTATAATTATTTGCTTCTAAGGTCTCTTCCTTTGGGTCGCGTGTCACATTTATTGTTATTTAAAGAAAAATTTCTTTTACTAAAATAAAATTTTTGGTCAAATATTTTTATTTTTGTTGTGCAATCATATAGTCATATTGTATAACCGAAGTTCGACAAAAATATCAACATACCAGTACCTTTGGTTTAAATTTATTTAAAAACATGTAAAATAATGAAATCGGCTTGCTCCGTTTTGAAAGTTTCCAATATTTTACCCGTTTGGTTTTGGAAACTGTTCGAATATGGCACCTTGCCCCTGTTCCACGACCACCCGGATAGCATCCAAGCATATTTGTCGGACAGATCATTATTCGTTGTCGAGAGAGCTGACGATGATTGTGTTTGCGAAGAAGGTACGTTCAACACTAAAGAGATGGCACTGACTTCTTTACAATTATTGCAACAAAAAGAGATTGATCCCTTTTTTAAACATTCGAAATCCTGTACTCAGTAAAAAAAGCCGTAGCGAAAAAGGTTAGAACAATGAAAATACAAACTATTATGTGTCACAAATTCTTAAATCCTTTTCTTTTTCATCATTGTATCTATGTTATCCAATTCATCACCAAGAATAAACAGAACCTGGTGTGGTTTAAATTCGTTTTCCAGATAATTTCCCAGCCCATCAAAGTAATCTGTTTTTGTAGGTTTCTCTAGACTGGTGGTTGAATGTATTGCTAGAATTTTTGGCAGAGTTATAAGCATTTCAAAAAAAATTTACATAAAAAACATAATTTTAAACCCTAATAACGATTTGACCAATAAATTCCAATAAACTTAATTCTGGACAACCACCTTCTTTGACGGAAAATGACTGACAGCATAAGACAAATAATGACGTTATTGGGGTTTATTTTTGGTAATGTTTATTATTTTGTATTTAAGTGATGTGAAGAACATTTTAAGTGATTGTTCAAATTAATTCATTCAATAGCTAAATATTTTCCATCATTGTAAAATTTTGTCAGTTGCTTATTAATGTAATGTTCATTAAAAGCACCTATTTTGAAATTTTATATACGTTTAAAAGAATATGTTGAACAATAGTTGATATTATTATTATTAATTACTATGGAAGAGGCTGAGGTTTTATTATTTATTAAATTAAAATATTAAACCCTGATATTTAACCGTTCGCACTTGTCAAAACTACGGGTTTTGAGTTAAAAACAATGAATTATTACTTTTTTATTGTTTATTGATTAATATAATAGTAATGTTACAAATTGTTACATAAATGTTTCTTACTTTTATTTTAGAGTAGTCGTAAATTAAAGTTACAGCTTAGTCATAGTAGTTTTCTTTTTAGTATTGTTTCAATTGCGAATGAAATTAAAAGTTTGTTATTGTTACACTTATGTAACTTTTACAACTTAATATTTCTTTTGCGATTAATACAATCGTAATTAACTTTTCTAAGTGTTACTTATCGTTACTTGCACTTGTTATGGAAAAAAAACTTTGTTCTAATTATAAGAAAAGCTACTTGCACCTATTGGCTATAAGAAAAGAAATTATATGAAGTTTTACAAATTGTTATTACAAAATGCGACAGTTAAATCAATTAAATTATTGAATTTATGTTAATTTACTTTTCTTGCACTTTTTACGGAATAGTACATTGTGCAACTAGTGGTGAAAATAAGTGATTTTGCGAGGGTGAGGTTTGCTGCTAGAGCGCAAACACAAAATATTTTTTGGTCAAAGATCTAGAAAAAAATGACGTTATGATTTATTTTCGCCACGCTAAAATTTAATTTCGTCATACCAAATGTACTTTCTCCACTTTGAAATAACTTTCGCCACGCCAATTTTTACTTTCGTCACGCTCTTCAGAGGAGTTGAGAAAAGTTCTACTTTCGCCACGTTTTTCTAACAAGAAAAGTACTCCTTTCAGAGCAGGCATTGGAGAAAGCTACTTTATTCTAAGTGAAAATAAACTAACTTACATCGAAATCAGAAAAATGTGTCACACTACTGAGATGTAACAAAATACATAAGTTTCTAATTTCCTAATCTAAACGACGTATAAAAAGTATACATTCTAACACTTAACGTCGCTGTAAATATTTCAACTAGAAAAGTGATGATAGAAAGAGAATATCCAATTCCTAATATATAAGAAGCTATAAAAAAAAGTTTGTCCTTTTTAATTTCATCTGGTGGCAAAATATTTCGAGGTGGTACATAAGACGTTTGATATTCTTCTTTAAATAATCCAAATTCCGTGATTTCTTGAATTACTTCATTGTAACGATCGGTGTAAGGTGAGTTGTCACTTGCATCCCACATGTCACCATAGTAGTTAACATCTTGTGGTAATATTTTTACATTTAACTCTTTTCCTTTAAAAAATGAATATTTATTAATATAATATTCAGCATTTTGAATTATGCAGCTTACATTATTATATTTAGTCAAGTATTGTAAGCAATATTTTGCGAAAATTTCTTCAGGGTACATTATAGGAATTTTTTTTTTAGTAAGTTTTCTAATATGATAAATAGGACTCCGATGTATATTCATATAAAGATTTAAACTCATCATTCGCGTCAATGAAGAATTAGCTAATTCCTCCAAAGTTGAAATTTCAGGTTGCGATTGTAAATTAATGTCCAAAATTACCGAATAAACATATCCTGTGTAAAAAATACATGTAATCAATAAGAAACCGAAAACTATTCTTTCTAACCAGTTCTTGGGTTCATTATTTGCTGGCAATCCCATTATTATTTGACTAATGTTAAAAGTTTGCCACGTAATCCTCGTGAATCTCATGAAGAATGCTACGATTCGAATGACAAGAATCATTCCAATTGTCCCTAAGATCATATGCAAAAGTTCTGGTGAAAAATGAAAGACATTTGTAAATTTTTCCGTTCTTGGAATTACTGCTTTAGTGGCACCAATATTTTGTAATCGAAAAGGGAAATATATTTTCAAATCATCTTTACCGTTATAAAAGTTGTATTTTGAAAAAAAACTTAGCTCTGGTAAATTTCTGTATCTGATCGAGTATCTGCTTCTATGTTTGAAATTCATCGCTTGCTCAAAAGTCGATGTAAGTAGGTTTTCCATTCTTGCTTTTAGTTCTACATTGTTATGATGATTTGTATAGCGAACAGAAAATATCATTTTGTGTCCATTTAAGTTACGCATTTTATTTGGAAACCATTGAATGCCAGAGAATATTTTCTGATTGGTGAAATTTTTAGTAAATGGATTTAGTTGACTCAGAAAAGGTGCTATTTGTAATTTTTCACCGTACGTCATAATTGTAGTGTCTAAATAATGATATCGCCAAAATAAACGCAAATTAGTTGTCAAATATTTTAGAGTTGAATTAAAGGAGTTCATTATTAAACATCTGGGTAATGATAATTTTGTTCTTTCGTTTATTTTAATCAAATATCGTTTTATTTGACGCATACTTTTTTTGTTATTTGATTGAAATACAAATAAAGTCGTTCTTCTAAATTCCACTTCCTTCTTGAAGCGAACACTAGTGAATCTGAAGATAAAAAAGTTAATCATTACTTAAAATTAAAAGTATATAAACTCATTTCATAAACATTATTAATTGATTTCTAATGAGAAATTTGTAGTTCAAGGGACGATACCCCTCACCCGAAGAAATCGAATTTTGTGGCTTAATTGATACTTTATTATGTGCAGAATAGAATGTGTTATTTTAAAAATAGACTAAAAGTAAGATTCATATTTTTCAGTTTATATTTTATTAGTAGAAATCAGAATATTTTATTTATTTTACGATACCTTTTGAACAAATTTTCTACTTCATTGTAGTTGATGTTGAAAGATGGAAAATTTGTGTTGACCGCTTTCAGTAGAGAATTCATCATAGGGTTCATATTGGCGAATTTATCTTCATGAATAAATACAACTTGATGCAGTTTAGATTCATTGTTTAAATAATTTACTAGGTCATCAAAATAATTTGTTGCTATTGGATACTCGAGAGTGATTGTTGAATTTTGTGCTAGAACTTCTTTCCACAAAATATAATAAAACAAATAGGTTTTAATAAACTGCATTATTCAAAAGTCACAACCACTTTCTTCGACGAACAAAAATTTACTGATATAATTTCTCCACAATTGATTGCTTATATTTTATATAAAATTATATGTTGTAGATTACCTATATTGATTGTCTTAATATAAATTTGAAATGTAATCAATTTTATGAAACTTGAGTAATATCGTGTATTAGTTTGATTATTTTAGTTGAATTGAAAATTCATTTCTAATAATATTAGATTAGATTAGCCCCATTAGATATTAGTAGAATTAATTCTACTAGGGCAAGTGCACTAGTTTCTAAATGATTTTGAGTGAAATGTATTACTAGCTATTTAAAAATATCTGAATCTCGTGTACAAGGTATACATATACTCTACTACCAAAGTTTTTATAAATAATTCAATTAGAAAGCAGATTATTGAAATGGAGTAGCCTATGCCTAATACATAAGATATTATAAAAAACAGTTTGTTCTTTTTCATCTCCTCTGTCAGAAAATATATTTCAGGCACTACGTTACTTATAGAATAAACTTCATGAAACAATCCACACTCTGTAGCTCTTTGTATAATTTTACTATAAAAATCTGTAAAAGGTGGATTGCCAAATGATGACCAGACGAATAAATGATGAGCAATAATTTCAGGTAATATTTTAACATTCATCTCTTCTCCTTTGGACGAAGAATATGCATTAATTTGATTTTCAGCATCAGCAAGAAAACAGCTTATATTTTTATACCTTGCTAAATATTCTAAACAAGTCTTTCCCTTCAACGGAATATCCTCATCGAAAAAATCAGTTTTGTTTAGTAGCTTTTCAATGTAAGGAGCAGAAATAAATTCTTGTAATTGTAGATACATAAAGTACTCCATTCGTGGTTGTAAATCCGAATCAGCCAATTCTTCTAATGTCGAAATTTCAGGTTGTGGTTGTAAATTAATGTCTAATATGATTGAATAAAAATATCCTGTGTACACAATACATGTGATTAATAAAGAACCAAAAACTATTTTTTCTATCCATCTATTTGGTTCATTATTTGCAGGCAATCCCATTATTATTTGACTAATATTAAAAGTTTGCCATATAGTCCTGTTAAATTTCATGAAGAATGCTGTGACTAAAATGATAACAATTAAACAAGTTGTTCCCAAGATCATAAGTGATAGCTCTCGTGAAAATACTAAATCATTTGTGTTTTTTTCCATTTTTGGAATTACAGCTTTTAGGGCACCAATTTTTTGAATTCGTATAATATGTGGATAAAAACCTTGAGTCATGAAAGAAGCTTGCAATTCACATGTCAACTGCTGTTCAATAAAACTTGGATTTCTTTGTGTAAGTTTTGAATTCATTGCTTGAGCAAAAATTTGTGTAGTTTTTTCTTCCATCTTTCGATCTTGTTCAGGATTATTGTCGTGAGAATAAGTAAGGAAAGGGAAGTCTAGTTTTCGGCCTTTTAAATCACTTACTTTATCTGGAAACCATTGAATTTCATGAGTTATCTCCTGAACAGTAAAGGTTTTAGTAAATGGATTTATATGACTCAAAAATGGTGTCACTTGATGATTTTGATTGTACGTCATAATTGTGATGTCCAAATAATTATTTCCCCAAAAAAAGTGCAAGGTACTGTTAAGATACTCATGAGTTGAATTGAAAGAATTCATAATTAAACATCTTGGCAGCGCTGTATGTGAATGGACATTTATTATTCCAAGTTTTTCTTCGATTGTAAAAGTTGCATTATTATTTTTTGCTTGAAAAATAAATAAAGTTGTTCTTCTATGTTTTATTTCTTTATTTAAATCTTCTCCATAGATTCTACAAAAAAAAATAATAACTGTTATATGTATGAACATAAATAAATTGTAAACCGTAATTTTTTTCTTTGTTATTTTTGACACAATTTGTTTATTTTATGTCAAACTTGAATTTTTTACTGAAAAATTATAACCAAGCAAGGATTTTTTCCAAATGATGTTAACCTGATAGTATTTCTTTGAAAGTAATCAAACAACTTTTATGTCAAAACTTAACAAGGTGTTTTTTAAAATTATATATACGATACCTTTTCCTCCAACTTTCAAGTTGATTATAGTTAATGATGACAGATGGAAAATGTAGATTGACTTGTTGTATTAGCGAATTCATCATTGGGTCCGTGTTGTCCAATTCATCTTCAAGAACAAACAGAACCTGGTATGGTTTAAATTTGTTTTTTAAATAATTTACAAGCCCATCATAGTAATTTGTTCTTGCAGGTTTCTCTAGACTGATGGTTGAATGTATTGCAAGAATTACCTTCAAAAAAATATAACAAAACAAATATATTCTTGTGTACTTCATTCTTGACTACCACTATTCTGAAGTGACAAAAAATAACTGCTATTATTAAACAAAAAATATTTTTATTGTCTTGTTTACTATAAGAGTTGATAAAATTGTTATTTTAACGACTACAATAATTATTTTTCAATAATAGCTGTTTTTATAATATCGATATGAGGGACTGATAATGAAAGAGGGTTAGAAAGAACAAAAAAATAGAGCAATTGTGAAAATAAATATTAGACTTAATAGACAGACGGAACAGATTATGTCCTGATAGTAAAAACAGATTAAAGAATTAATAAAAAAAAGCAAAATAAGTTTTCAGTGAGCATAGAGTCGAAATATCAATAAGTTCCGTTGTCACCCTCACTTATTTTTTTGTTTACTTCGATATACGAATATTTTTCTTTACATAATTATCAACAAATTTCTAAATTTATGTGAACTCTTTTAATTTTTTTTTATAAATATTTATGAAATATATGTATTTGGCCTGAGATCGTTGATTTTCAGCACACTTGTTTTCAAAATGTAAAAGCTGTATTAATAACATTGATTTTCAAGCCAAATACCTTTAAGAGAGGTGTATAAATGAATAAATAAATATATATAATTTTTTTTATTTTATTAGAATTATTTAATGAAGAAATGTTTACATTTTTCACTTATTTATATCTATATTAAAGGTAGTTGTAATGTTAATAAATTAATATTAAGAAAAAACCAGGTGCTGTTATTTATTTAATAACAGTTGTAAAGTATGCTCGAGTTTTGCTCTAATATTTATATACTGTGTAAACAATACATGTAATTAATAAGGAACCAAAAAATATTCTTTCTAACCAATAATTTGATTCACGAGATGCAGGTACTCCAAACATAATTTGACTCATGTTTAACATTTGACATAAAGTTCTACTAAATTTCATGAAAAACACTCTTAGTATAATGATGATGAATATAGTAATTGTTAGCATTATCATGTTTAAAGTTTCTGGTAAGAAATTAAAATTTTTGTCATCAATTTTTTGAATTCGTAAATTTTTTGTAACATCTAATTCTTTGAGGAGACCTTGCAATTCAGGTGTCAAAATCTCACTGAAATGTTTGGAAGTTTTTCGTGTAAGTTTAGAATTCGCTTGAGATGAAATTTCTGTAGTTCTTTTCTTCATTCCCTCTATTTGTCTATGATTATTATCAGAAGAAGTTTGTCCTTTCAGATCACCTACTTCATCCGGAAACCATTGAATTTTAGAAGTTATCTCCAGAGCAGTGAAGGCTTTTGTAAATGGATTTATATAAGACAAAAAAGGTTTCACTTGGTGATTTTGATCGTAGGTCATGATTGTAATGTCGAAAAATTTGCCATCCCAAAGAGAATGCAAGGAACTGTTAAGATGTTTATGAGTTGAATTAAAAGTATTCATAATCAAACACCTTGGTAGTGCTGCTTTTTCATTAGAATTGATCTCATAAAGTTTTTTTCGAATTACACCCATTGAGTTCTTTTTGTTTGCTTGAAAAATAAATAAAGTCGATCTTATATAACGAATTCTTCCTTCATGGTTATCTATATAGTTTCTATAAAGAAATAAAGTTAAAGTTACTATCTACTTTGAAAAATTGAAAATCTTAATTTTATCTCTGTATTTTTGACATAAAACGAAAGCTATTTTAGGCAGTAAATAATACTTTGTTATTTTATGAAATAAGAAAGAATTTTTTGAATTGTTAAAAATAATTTTACATAGATACTATACATTCTTTTCTATTTTTTTAAAAATTGAAATGTATATTATTTTATCATATAAAGTTATTTTAGTGGAAAACTTTTTATGTCAAAATTAATAAAATTATTTTTTAATAACAATACCTCTCAAGCCGTTTGGTCATGTCATGGTAGTTGCTGCTGAAGGATGGAAAGTGTTGATTGACTTCTTTTATTAAAGAATTCAGCATTGGATCAGTGTTGTCGGATTCATCTTCAAGAATAAACAGAACCTGATACAATTTAGATTCGTTTTTCAAATAATTTATTAGCCCATCGAAGTAATCTGTTTTTGCAGGTTTTTCTAGACTGATTGTTGAACGTTTTGCAAGAATTTCCTTCCACACAATGCAAATAACAAAGTATATTTCAATAAACTTCATTCTTGACAACCACCTTCTTCGACGGATATGAATTTTCTAATAGAATTTCTTACATAATTGTGCTTTTCCATAAAATTATTTACTATACAATTGCTTTGTATTCATGTTATTAATTTTATTATCAAAAAGCAATATAAATAAAATAGCTTCGTAATAATGTAATCAATTTTAAATAAAATGGGGTCTATAATGATGATATGAATATGAAATTGAGGTACCTATAATCAATTTTATGACATTTGTGTAATATCAGGTGTTATTTTTATTTTCTTGTAAATTCATTTCTCATAATTTTACTACATTTAATAGGGCAAGTACACCAATTACAATATATGGTCTTTAGGGAACTTTGAATATTTAAAAAATTGTTCTAAATGTTAATTAATAAATTAAGTAATAAACGACATTTAAGGGGTCAATGTTGTTTAATTAATTAATCGCAGAAGAAATTCGATTCAATTTTTCTCTTTTAAAAAAATTTCCAAATTATTTATTATTATTTATTTTAAATTATTTATTATTTTATTTCCTTTTATTATTGTAAACTAGCAACTTATTTTTTTTAATAAAATTGACAATATTAAAAATGATAGTATTTAAAAATTTTTTATTCAAATTTTTGTTGAAAACACTAAATAAATTCAATTTTGGAAAAAATTACAAATAATTACATAAATTCAATTATTTTCAAATGTAATACAATTTTTCTTATAAAATTCAATTATTTTATTTAAAAAAAAATTCTCGTTAAAATCCCAATTATCTTTTTAAATAACAAAAGTTTTCCCTAAAGTTCAATTATTTACAAAAATGTCAATAAAAATTCTTGTCCTAAATTCAATTAATTTCAAACAATTTTCTCATTTAAATGATTTTCAATATCTATTATTTTTATAAAATTTCCTAAAAAGAATTTAATTATTTAAAATTTTTTTTAATAAAATTGTACGCAAACATTTAATTATTTTCATAAATAATTAAAATTTCACAGGAATTCAATTATTTACAAAGTTTTTTTATAAATTTCTTCTCAGTAATTCAATTATTTTTATAAAAATAATTAAAAAAATTTTCTTAAAAAATAATTAAAAATTCTAGAAAATAATAAATAAATTGAAATGATGAAAATATTTTTGGAGAAGTAACAGTAACTTATTATAAATTAATTAATTAATTATAAATCTTATAGGTATTATAAAATATAATGATTTTATCACTCGGTCATCTTTAATTATTATAAAACATCATCGCAGAATTTTAATTATTTTTAATACAATTTTAATTGAATTCCTCGAAAAATGTAATTATTCTTAAAAATTATATAAAAATTCGTCAAAAGAATTCAAAGAATTAATTAAAGAATTCAATTATTTAAAAATTTGTTGATAAAATTCCTTATGAGAATTCAATTTTAAGAAACATTCAAGTATTCAATAAATTATTTACTTTTATATTTAAATAAGTGAATAATTTTGAAAATTTTTCATATTAAAATATTTAAAAATAAGAATTTTCTATACTTTTAACTGGAAATTTTAAAGAAATAATTTTTTTGTAAAAGTTTAATTTAATTTTTTTAAAATAATTTGAAGTTACATGGAAATGTTTCTAAACATGTGAATTTTTCCAAATGAGAATGACAATGTTTCTAAATTCATAGAAAATTTTCGATAATTCTTTAGAATAATTCCCTTATCTATGTTAGTAAAATTTTTTAATAATAATTAGTGGAATTTGCTTCATAAATTTTTTTTGAAAAGTTTCCATAAATATTTTTACAGTGTATTTAATTGAAGAATTTTTGAATAATCGAAATTTCGTAGAATTGAATCGTGAGCAAATGGTTTTAAAAATTCTCAAAGATTTTGATTTAAAGAAAAATTTTAGTTAAAAATTATAGAAATAATTGAATTGAAATGATAAAAATAATTTTTAAGAAGTTACAGTAACAATATTCTTAATATAAAATAATGATAATACTTTTATAAGTTGTTTAATTTCAAAAAGGTTTGAATTTGACATTTATAAAAAATCTTAATTACAGTGGGAAATAATAATAATTGAATATTTATTTAAAAAAGAAGTTATTGATGTTTTCGAATAATTTTACAATTATAAAAATTCATAAATAAATGTAGCAGAACATTTTTTTAGTAAAATTTTTTCCGTTATGTTCTAAAAATTTAAAAATTTTCAATTTCATTTTTAATTAAAATGTGCAATTGACAAATAGAATTTATAAACAATTTTTTCCTTTATTTTTAAGAAACTTTGAATTTTATTAAAGCAATATTGTAATTAGGAAATAGAAATAATGCAAATTATTTCCTTCTGAAAATTGAGAATTTTTTACAAAAATATTAAGAAACGGGAATACGTAATTTTTTTTCCCCCAAAAGAAAAGAATGAGTTTTTGAACAATATTGTTATTAAGAAATAAAAATTTATGCCTAAAATAAATATATTTTCTATTTCTTCATCATAATTTTTTAACAATTAATAATTTTCTATTTTTTATAAATAAAAAGCAAAAAAAATGCATAATTTAGTTCAGTCAATCGAAATTTGTTGTAAAAAAAACGTATAAAAAACCAAATTTATTTGTTAATCATAATTTTTTTTAAATTTTCTAATTTTAATGAATGTACTACGAATGAAATACGAAGGTTGTTATAGTTAATTTTTTAAAACCGTTGACATATTCAATTATAAAATTGTAGCAACTGATCTTCGTAAATTACTTAATTAAAGCAGTCTTGATAGTTTGCGATAAGCACATGTGGATTTTTCCAGAACTAAAAAAGTTAAGATACGCCAATTAAAATAGATAGTGACTATTTAAAAAAAATTGTAATCTCATTGTATTTAAAAAAAAAAAAAAAAATTAAAAAAATTAATTAAATTAATTAATTAATTAATAAAGAATAATAAATAATATTAATAATATTAATAATAATAATAATATTAATAATATTATTTATTAATTAATTTTTAATTAATTTAATTAATTTTAATTATTTAAATTTATTTTTTTATTTTTATTGTTCCTAAAATAAAATTTTTATAATTTCAGAAAAAGTGTATTTTTCTTGTAAAAGTATAATAAGGACTAGAATTTATTGATCTATGATAGTGATGCACAACGAGACTTTAAAAGAGAAATGATATGATAATATAAAATTCAATTATTGTTTTCATTCCTTCTTTAGCGAGATTCTCAATTTTTCAAGGCAACACTATCTCGAAGTACATCACTAATTCTATAAATGACTATTGGATTTATTGAATAAAAATAAAAGAAAAATATTTTCAGGTAATATAACAGTTTATTGAAAACACTTTGTCCGCCCGATGCTCAGGCTGAGCCTCGCTGATATTAAAAAACGCAGAGTCTTAATAACATGATTATCTGTTTAGGTGTTTGCATATGGAAGATAGCTGATTTTATTTAACAAAACTGTCAAGTTTTAATTTACACGAGAAAAAAAGGAAGAGAAACATTTTTTTTTACTAATGCATTAGCAACTCCAGTTTATTTTTTTTTTAATTGACGTAGACTTTTTGAGGCTTTTCAGGTTTATTCTCTTTTGTGCAAATCAAAATCTACAAATTCATATTTATATATTAACTATATATCAATAGTCATTATTTTATTCTATAACATTAAATATTCAATATACAATTTTTTTTTCATATACTCATGTCTCAGGCCTAAAATATAAATCATCGTCATTCCAATTCTTACTGGAATGTGAATATTTATATTTATATATAACATAGAATAAAAAAATTAAAAAATAAAAAACATTTATGAAGTTTATTTTTTAACGAGGTTGATTTGTATGATTATGATTTGACAAAAGTGATCCCTGAGTAAAATAAAAGTCGTTAAATTAACGAAACTGACAGTTTTGATAATAAATCTGAATTTTTTATTTTATTTTTTTTTTTATTTTTTCACACGTCGAATTACGCGTGAATCGGCGTCGTCATTATAATGCTAGCGGCGATATTAAGTTATACCAAAGCTATAGATATCTCTATGCGCTGCTACCAAGATTTCTTGCAAGAAATTCATAATACGCGTGCTTTTTTTTTTGTTTGCCATCGCATTGATCATTATTATTAAATACAGTACAACTATAATCGATTTTTGTCATTAATTAGATTTAATAATTGATCGTGGCTTGGATAAGAATCACGTAAGAATTGTGGGAGAAAAACAATTATGATTTTTAAATAAATAAATTTTAAATTTCATCAATTTAAAAAACAATTTAAAAAATTTAAAAAACGTAATTTAAATTTTCGTTTCAATAAATTTTTCTTTTTATTTGAAAACGAAATCTTTTTTCAGGAAAAGAACATTTTTTTGTAGAAATTACAAAAAAATTAATTCTCCTAGAACAAAGTTTTATTTGCAAAAAATAATTTGCAACGTTTCATTAGAAAAATCAGAAAGAATTATTTTTCTAAGCACGAGATTTTAAACATATTTTTAACAAACTTTTTGCATTGGTTTTGCAAGAAACTATAGAAAAATAATTTTTAATATTTCTTTTAACAATGTTTGCGATTAAAATCTATTGTTTTCCACGGTTTATTGACAAATTGAAGGAGGATGTTTTTTGTAGGCACAAATTTAATTATTTTCATAGCTTAAAAATTTTGTTTTAAATATCAAACATAATTGAAAATTTCATCAGCAAATTGTGTAAACTATTACCATTATAGAAATTTATAAATATTTTCTGAAATTCTATTAATTCTTTTCTTCTTTAAAATAAAGAAAAATTCTGTTGAAATATATAAAATTAAGAATATAATAATAAATAAATTCTTTTTAAAAAGTATAAGTCCAATGATTTTAATTAAATTTTAAATGTGTATAAAAAAATGTAAAAATAAAACAAAATTCAAATAATTATCCGAAACAGAAATTAGAAGATTAGTTCATTAAATTATTTGTTAAAAAAAATTTAATTAAAGTACAATTTTAAAATAAATTTCAAAATAAAAATTCCAAATTATCCAAAATAGTAATTGGAACTTTAATTAATTAAAATTTGATTAAAATATAATTAAAATACAATTTTAACGTAAATGTAAACATTTTTACACTATACATATCTTACGTGACACTTTTCTTGCTCCTTCGGACCGAACCGGGTTCTAAATTAATCAGCCTTCGGTAAGGAACAACGAGCTTCCTTCAGTAAAAGGAAAGTTATCCGTTGATCCGAAGTCAATGTTTTTTTTTTATTTTTTTTATTTTTTCGACGGTCGACATTATTATTCCTTTTGTAGAATCGCTCACCTATCTTATTACACCTATTTTCATTAATTAATATTATACCTATTCTGTCTTTAATGCATTTTTGAGAAATATTTCTTACCTCAATTTTAGTAAAATTTTGATTTTTCTAATTATACGCTAAAATATTTTTCTTGAATTAATTTATAATTAATTTTGATTCTGTATATATATATATATTTCTATTAAAATAACTGATTTTTAAAAAGTGTAAAATAATTTAAATATTTTTAATTAATTATTATTTTTATTCTTTATTAGTACTACATATTTATTTGCATTTAATTTTAATATTTGTGAAATAGAAAAATAAATTGATAATTTTTACCCTAATTATTATTAAATTAAAATAATATGTAAACTATTATTATTAATAATAATTATTGAATTAATTCTTAATTGTCATTAAAATAATTTGTAAAATAATTTTTATCAAATTAATTAGTAAACTGTGACTATTATATTGTTAATAATTATTTATTTAATTATCTTTAAAACAATTATTAAAGTATTAAATTGATAGCTTCTTTCTCCTTTAATATTTAACTGCTGAATGATAAATTCACTTTCTATAATTATTAAAATAATACATTAAAATACTTATTAAAATAAATATTGAATGTATTATTTTTAAAGTTATTATTAAATTACTTATTTTTCAAATAATTAGTAAATTTATCATCATTAGAATAATTGGTAAATTAATTATTATTAAAATAATTATTATATATTACATTGAAGATAAAATAGAAATTAAAATAAAATTTGATTTATTATTTTATCTGCAAATTTTACTATTGTTGAAGTAAATATTTCTCCACACAATCACTCGAAGCTCGGTAATTGGACGTTTAATGACACGAAGGCTTTTTTTACACCCTGATTATTTAGTGACCAATTTTATTTATTAACTAATTATTCTTCTCCTTTGTTTCTAGTCATTTTTTCAATATCAAACAATTATTTATTGATAATAATTATTTTTTTTACATTTCAGTACAAATATGAAACTTTTTTTTCAATAAAATTTTTTTTCCTAAAGGGAAAAATTGCTCATTCCTAAAAAGACTTTTTTATGTCAATATATTTTTTCAATAATAGAAAATAAATATTATATAAAATAACAATCGTACAATTTTTTCCACTGAGAAACTATTTATATGAAGAAATAAATAATTGTGGGAGAAATACTATTAAAATTATTTTTATCAAGAAAAAAGAATAATTTGATTTCTTTTTCAAATTTCTAAAATGATGAGAAATTTATTCAATGAGTAATTTTTTCCATATTTGGGAAAAAGAAGCAAAGGAAAATTAATTGATATTAGTTTTGTACTATATTAATAACGATATCACATTGTTGAAATTAATTTACAAATTAATATCTAATTTAAAAATTAAAATTTACATTAAATAATAAATTTTATTCCTTTTTATTTTGTGTCACTTTTTCTCCAATTTTTTTTTCTTTTTTTTTTTTACCGAAGACACCGAAACTTCGCGTGAACATATAAATTACATTACGATCGAACGACATAGTTTTCCTCACAATAATTAATAATATCGGTATTAGTACCTCTTTTTTTTTATTGTTTGATTAGTTGCACTAGCCTTGATTGTCGGCATATAAGGGCTGCTGTCGTACAGCAATATTTTTTTTTTTATTTATTATTATTTTTTGGCGTGCGATTCTTCGAGCGCGCCTTGTCGACCTAAAAAATTGCACCGTTCTCACACCAAAAAATAAACTTATAAATGTTTCGCATTAGTTGCATATTATACAAATGGATGAAAGTATAACAAATAAAAAAAAGTTTTAATCATTATTAACAACTTACAAATTGTATAACAGTTTTTCAAATTTTTTTCTTCTCTATATAATTTGTATAATAACAAATATAGCAATCGCAACAATTCATTAACTTTTTTTTTTCTTTATTCTTTTATAATTATAACAAAATTTGATTTGTGGAAAGATTTGAAAAATTTCTATTAACTATTAAAAATTGAATTTGCTGATTATTTTATTTAGTTTATTTTTTTTTATCGTTTTCTTTTTCTTTTGCTGAGAGTGCGATTTTTGATGTGTTGTCGATCGACAGGTGTATTTTTTTTAAATGTATTTGTGTCGAATAGTAAAGAGGGGGGGGGGGTAATTATTTACAAATAGTTTTAATGTCGACAAAGGGGAACGACTTTTCCTAGACGCGAAACTTTATAGTTAGTATATGTATTAGGCATAAAAGCTGTACAGTAAAAACTTAGGTCAGCATTATTTATTTTATTTATTTTTTTTTTTTAAGAAAACGTAGGCTGATGGCACAACGATTTTTTTAGGCTCTGGATCATCACCTTTAATGGCTGTGTGATTTTAGAGAAAGAAAAATCGAATTTAGATTTTAATTATTTTTTCCTTTTGACTTTTCTTTAAACTTTCATTTTCTTTGGTATATTTTGCCAAAAATTATTATATAATTATTTTTATAATTATGATTAATTATAATAATTATATTTACTTTTTTATTTCAATATTTTGTATTTAAAATTAGATTTGTTTTATTTTTTTTTTTATTTTAGTTTTTTAAAATTCAGTTCAATATCTTTTACTTAAATATAATTTAGTTAGATAGATTTCAGTCAAATATATTTTAAATTTTAATCGAGATTTTTATTCAATATAATACGTTTCAATCCAATACTTAAATATAATTTAATTTAATATATTTTAGCTCAATGTACTTTAGTTAAATATACATTTAATTAAATATTTATTTTAGTTTAATAAATTTCAGTAAAATATATGTTTGAAATTTAGTTCAATATATTCCAGTTGAATATATTTTAGTTCAATATATTTTAATTAATTATTCAGCTTGAGGATATTTTACTCCAAATGTAATTCATTTAAATATATTTCAATCTAATGAATATTAAAAATAAAAAAATTGAATAAAAATCTAAAGTCGATTTTTCAATTTTGTGTTGTGATGATCCAGCGAAAAAAGCGAATAATTTTCGCCATAGCAAAGAGAGTTTCGTATAACGATGCATGATGAGTATTATAACGCTTTAACGATATCGTACAAATATGATGGAATCCCCTTTTTTTCGATTATTTTTTGGTTTTACTCTGTTTTCGTAAGAATTAATTTTTTTTTGCAACTAAAGTGATCCTCAGATATATTTTTTTTTCAAATTTCTTTCGCAGGCACACACACGTTATTCTCGTTTTTATTTCTCTTTTAACCTTTTTTCATCTCTTTCTCTAAATTCATTCACACTCTTTTTCTTTATCAATTTGATTTGCATTAACAACAAACGACCTTAATTTTACTTATCAAATAAATCTAGAAGAAACTTGGAAGGTGCAAGTTCGATTTTTAATATTATTTTTTATTATTAATATTATTATTATTATTATACGTTTCTCATGTCGACAATTCATTAAAATCACGATTCTTCATCCCATCGTTTCTTCCGCGTGGCGGTTCCTATTGGCGACGCTTTTGTTGGAGTTCTTTTTTTTTTTTTTATTTGATCATATTTTATTAGAAGCAAAATGTGCGGCGTCGATAACGAGGAAGTAATGGGTTTTGAGGCACTAGGAGGGATCCAGAACGAGGCAAGTTGCTAGGAAATCCTCCATGGAACGATAGGCGTGCTCGAGCACACCTGACAGGGCATGATCTTCGTCAGCGTAACTCTGAAAAAAATTTATTTTTGTTATAAATTATTAAAAATATTTTTCATTAATAGAAACAAATTTTTTTCGAAAAATGAAAAATTTTCGAACAAATGTAAAATTAACCCCAAAAATCCCCGGACAGCAGGTTTCAAATAAATTTTATTATAGAAAAAAATTGAACGTCCACCATATTGAATCCACCAATTTGAATTTTTAAAAGTTTACTTGATTGCTTAAATACGAATATTTAGCTACCCAAAAACCTTTTTTTTTATCAAATATAATGGAAATCTGATAAAATTTGTTTGTTTTTCATAAAATCGCTGAATACGAATCTGGAGTCAAATTCTCAAAATTCAAAATGGCGGACCCAATATGGCGGACGTTAAAATTTTTTTTAAGTGATCATATTTACATAAATTTTGCTTCTTGGGATTTTTAGGGTTTTTATTTACCTCAATCAACTACATATTTCTTTATTTATTTCTTGTATATAATATAAAATGATTTTTTCAAATGTTTCGGTATAAAATTATTTTTTTTATTTATATCATTAAAAATATTTTAATAGAAAATTATTGCTTTCGGGTTTTCGAATTAATTATTTTTATTAGAATTAAACATAACTAACATAAATAAATGATACTCTCTAAATTGGAATATTAGTTACGTTTGACTAATTCAACAAGTGTCACTTTCTTTGATAAAATACTTACGAACTTAATAAGATTAATTTGCAATAAGCAAAATTAGTTTCATAATTAAATAGATATATTATTTTGAAATTAAATATATATTTAATAATTAAAGTAAAATTAAATATAATAATTAAAAATAGTATTAAATAAAATTGAATATGTTCCATAGTTTAAAGTTAAATGCATACTTTATAATTAAATATATTCAATATCTTAATCAATGTATGTAAAAGTGATAATATGAACAACAAAATATGTATAAAATGCAATTTTATAATTAAATAAAAAACTATTTTAAAATTTTTGTTTCAGATGTCAACTTCACAACACTCTCAATGGGGTAAGTCATCCATTGATAATATAAAATGAGAAACTTATTTTTATTTTTTTTTATGTTTCCAGGAACAAAATATTCAGAATATTAATATTTTGATATTTATACTTATTATTGTCATTTTTAGCCACTCGTTTATCAAAAAAGAATTAAAAATATTAGAAACTAGAAAAAAAATTTTTTTTTTTGAAAGAGGTTTTTCTATGAGGGTGAAAATTTATTGACGTAATAAAAAAGTTAAAAGTGTCAGTTTATTTACTCCAAAAACATTGATCAGGGTTTTCGAAAATTGATTTTAATGGAGATTAAATTTTCTTGTCATTTTTTTTTTGTTTTTGACTATTTGGCAAATAAAACAAATTCAAATACTTCTTTTAAACTGCTTCTATATTTTAAAAAAGTATGCAATTGTTCTCTAGTTGAATAAAAAGTAAGAATATTTTTAAATTAAATGCGGAAAGCTAAAAGAAAACGTCATTTCAAAAATTTTAATCTTATAAAATCTATCGTACTTTTCTCAGGGTGAAATATAAATATAAATAAATAAAACTCTTTTATAAATAAATAAAATAAAAAATTAGTTAAAATGGTAACGAATTTATATTATAATAAAATTGTTTTCGAAAAAATAATCATGAATTAACAAATTGAGACTATTGAGAGAGCCAAAGGTATAACAAAATACAATTTTAAAAAATACACGGAATAAAAAGTAAATTCTTTTTATTTTTTGACAGAATTTTTCTTTTTTTTTGCGTTGAACGTGAAAAATATAATGGATTATAAAAGCGGAGCAGAAATGATATAAAATTTTATGATCCTGCTTTTTTTTAATGTCGAATATCGTATCGTGTGTGGCTCTTAAATCTTTAAATTCTTATCGTCCATATTTTATAGTTAATCATTAGTTTTAAAATTTTATTTAAAATGATATTTGTCAGACGGAAGTGACGAATTCTTTACTTTAAAAAAAATTGTGTTTATTTTAAAATAAAAGAGATTTTTAATCAGATTGAACTTTTAACCGATTTTATGTACTTTTGATAAAAGTCATGTAAGATAATTTTTAGTAACTAGAAATTGGCATTTTTTAGCAAATTTAAGTATTATCAGGTGTGTAAATTAGTTTTAATCGGAAAATCTAAGGAAGTAAAAATTTGAAGAAGTTTATTTTTTGTCACGAAGATATTTAAACTTTTTGTGAAATTTTAGGACCAGTAGTACGGACATGGTTTAATCAGACTGAACATTTATTTCTATTTCAGTAGGAAAAATAAATTCTTATCAATTCCACTTAATTTTAATTTAGAAATTTATAATTTTGCAATTCATAAATGAAGAAAAAGTAGTAAAACTGATTTTTAGTAAGACAGAATTTTTTAATAATTATAATAATAGTTTCAGTAGTTAAAAGCAGTTTTAGTCAGACAAGATTACTAAAATTTTAAAAATTCAAAATCAGTAGTAAAAATGTATTTTAGTTTTACAGAATTTTTACTCATTTCAGTAAATATGAATATCTTACTTTCCTTTTTATATCTAAATATCATTCGCAACATTTTTAATTTGTTTTTTGTCTCAATTTGATATTCTTAGAAAATCTGTGTCAATAAAAATTAAAAGACAAAAATTTAAAAAGTGGAAAATAATTCTGTAATAAAAAAAATTGAAATAAAAAAGTAGACTAAAAAATTTCGGTCTTTTTTTGTTTGGAAAATTAAAAAAGAAAAATCACCTGATATCTGAAGATCACTCCTGCCTCAGACATGGCCTTGGCAAAGGCAACGCCGTGCGTGTAAGGCGCTGTAAGATCGGCTAAGCCGTGAAGAAGATAAAGGCTATTACTTGGTACCAATCTGGCACGTTGCGTCAAATCAGCCTCCACATAGCCTTTAAAATTCTCTGCTGGTGCTCCTAAAACGCGTTCCGTAAAAGCGGAGTCTAAAAATGATAAAACAGGAAAAAAAAGAATTTTTAGTAAATAAATTCAACTTCTACTTAAAGAAATGCACACGCTTTTCTCTCTCATCTTTTTAACATTCTCATAAAAACCCATTTTTCATTAAGATAAAACCAGCTTAAAATTTTCATCATCTAAAAGTGTTCATTTTAAAAAAGGAGCAAACCTTATTTCTCATTTTTCTTACGTCTATATATATACGTGTACATCTAGCTCTTTTTAATTCTATATATTTTTTACGATTTTAAATTTTTATAACAATAATTTAATTACAATGTGTACATTTACAATTTAATTACAATTTCCGTTTATAATTAAATTGAAATTTACATTTTATTCTCAATAATTCAATGTATGAAATGTAAATTTAGTTCTATTTTCGAAATTAATTGAGTATAAAGTTCCTCGTTTATAGTTTTAATAGTAATTTATCAATTGTATTGTAATTTTGTAATACATGAATACAAGGTTTTGAACCCGAGCAACAGAATTCTGTTTCTAAGATAAATTTTAAGGCTGAATTCGAATCCACAGTCAGGTTTCTAATTCAGGAAATTTCAATGGAAATTTATAGGTGCACTTTCCAAAGAAACTTTCCACGAGGAGAATAAAATTTTTAAGGAAACTATAATTGAAAATTGAAATTGATATTGAATTTCAGAAGAATTATATTTGAAATTTTATTTTAAATTTATATGGTTTCAAAGAAACTTCAAACGAAATTAAAATTAAAATTTGGATACAACTTCCAAATAATTCTGACTAAAATTTTCTGTCAAATAAAATAAATTTTCTGTTCAAATAAAATTTGATTGAAAATTATAATTGAAATTTGCATTGAATTTCATAGTGAATTTTGATCGTAATTATAATTGTTTTATTAATTCTAACCAGCAAGACAATAAATTTTTGTTGACATTGTTACTTTAAAAACTTTGCTTTTTGAAATTAAATAAAAATTCATCATTTTTTAAAAAACATAATTTTTCTGGAAGTTTTTCTTTAAATTTAATTATTTGAACAACTTGTATAGAAATGGCAAAGATATTTCTAACAGCAACTTGAATGTAAGATGTTTTTGATTAAATGATTTAACTTTTGAGTACCACTGTAACTCTCCTGGTAATAAGTTAATTCTAAATTTTTTTTTAAATTCAATTATTTTCCAAATTTTCAATTAGAATTCTTCAAAAATACGATTATATTTCAAAATAATTTTTAAAAGTAGACAAATAAAATTTATTAAAATATAAAATTTATTTTAATTAAATTTGACAAAATTTTCAATCGTATCAATTTTTTAAAATTATTTTCGGAAATACGATTATTTTTAAAAAATGTTCAGTACTTTCTCAAAAAAGTCAAGAAACAATTTTTCGAGATTTTTTAATTAAAATATTCAAAACTTTAAAATTAAAAACTAATTATTTTTTATTTTTTGACATAAATTAAAAGTTCATATAATTTCAATGAAAAACCTTTTAAAATGGAATTATTTCTAAAAATTGCAATTGGAATTCTTCCAAAATATAATTATTTTTTTAGAATTTTTGAATTAAATTATTCAAAACTTTAAGAATTCTTAAAGAAAAATAATATAGTTAATAATTTTTTTTTAGTTAAAACTTTTAACATTTTTATAATTTTGCTTCCCTGAAATTTTCAAAAAATTTAATTTAAAACCCTTTTAAAATTTAATTATTTCCTAAAATTTCTGTTATAAATAAAGCTTTAAATATTCAATTATTTTCTAAAATTTTAACTGAAATTTTTTTTAAATCAATTGCTATCAGAAATCAACGACGAGAATTAAATTATTTAAATAGAATAATTTTTGTAAATTCATAAAATAATGTATTTTCAAAAATCCAATTATATTTAATAGACAATTTTTAAAGATGAAAAATATAAAATTTTACAAAATTTCCAGTTGTTTCAATTTTTTAAAATTATTTTCGAGAATTCAAGTACATCTTCAAAAAATTTTAATTACTATTTTTTAAAAACCTAATTTTTTCAGAATTTCCAAATTAAATCTTTCAAATTTCAATCATGTTTGTAAAATAAATACATATTTAAATACTTATTGTTCTTTATTTGCTTAAAGTTTCTAAATACTTTAAATGTAAAACCATTGGAAACATTTTTTTTGAAAATTTGAACTGCAAGTCTTTCAAAATTCAATTATTTTTTAGAATTTTTAAATAATATTATTATGGTTTTAACTAAAATTCTTTTATAAATCAATTCTTACCAGAATTCAGTTATTCAAATACAAAAATGAACAATTTATAGAATAATTAATTATTTAAAAAAATTGCAACTGTACCCTTTCATTGAGTTTTTGAAATTGGGGTTAAATTTTCTTACTTCCACTTATTTTATTATTTATACAAATTAACTGTCAAATTTTTGACATAACAATTCGAATTATAAAACAACATTAACTTTAGGTGAGGACATATTATGTCGATTATTATAATATAATAATTAATTAATTAAAACTCGACAAACTCCAATTTACACCGAAAAAGATTTTTTGGAAGTGATCATAGCATTTTTTTTTGGAATTTCCCTTTTGAAAATCCGTCGGAATTACGATTGTGATAATTTCGTTTGGAACGAAATTCCAATTAGAGTGGAATTCAATGCAAAATTATAGAAATTATAGAATCCCAACCAAAATTTCGAAGGAATTTGCAAAATGGAATTTTAAACGAAAACTTCTTTGGAAGCACTTTCCAAGAAAGCTTTCCATGTGGTGAATGAAATTCTGACGAAAATTATAATAGAAATTTCGAAAATATCTCCAGGGAGCACTTTCCAAGAAATCTTTCAGAGTGAATATATATATTTGCAGAATTTCATACCTAATATATTATAGACACTTGAGTCTACTTTAAAAGACAAGTTTCCGTTTAACTTTCCTCATATCTCGAGGAGTTACTTTATTTTCATTTTAATTAAATGGAATAAATTACGAAATGATGTATCTTATTATCAGTTAGTTTGTTCTTTAAAGTAATAAAAATTGAAAATGAAAAGTTTTTTTTCTTGAACTAATGTGTTAATATAATTTTTTCGTTTTTTGATAAATTAAATTTTATTAATTTAACGCAGTGAAAACACTGTGAAGAACTTGTCACTGAGTGGTTACAATTTGTTCAAAAATCTTTAAAATTCTTTAAATTAAACCTAATATTTCAATCAACCTGCATATAACCGACGTAATCTGTATTAATCGATCTTTAATATGAGAAAACAGTAAATTTTATTTTAAGTAGTAAAGATACTTTTTGGTTAGACAACTTTCAATATAATTAAAGTGAAAGTAGTAAGAAAGTAGTAAGACTGAAATTTCCTCAGGCAGAATTTTCTAATAATTAAAATAAGGATTTTATCAATAAAAGTTTTTTAAAGGAAAGGGTTATTAAAATTGAAATATTTATGAAATTTGAAATTTAAAATCAGTAGTAAAAATATTTTTGAATTAACATAAAATTTCACTTAAGTCATTAATAAAATCGTTTTTTCTTAGTGACTATTTTTTCTGTCAGTAAAAATTTTGTTCTTGTTGTAATCTAACTTTTTTGTCAGACATTACTAAATATTAATAAGATTTTTTAACAAGTGGTAAAAGTAAGTTTTAGGCAGACTTACTTTTCACTATAATTGCAAGAAAAGTAGAAAACTTTCTGTTTAGTCAGACGGATTTTTTTTTGTGACGGTTTCAGTAGTAAAGGACAGTTTTAGTCAGACCATGCTATTACAATTTTTGGAAATTTAAAATCAGTAGGTAATAACATTTATATATTAGACAAAAAGAATTTTCAATCAGTCTTCCACCAAATGATTTAGTAATAATTTTAGTAACAAAATAGTGAAATTTTACTAATTATTAGTATACCTTACAAATTGCTTAGTAGAATTCTACTAAGAATTAGTAGAACTGTTTTATTAATAGTCGATAAAACAGTTTCACTAATTCATTTAGTGAAGTAAATGACTTTCAATTAGTGTAATTCTTTCTACTAAAACATTAGTAAAATTTGACTAAAAATTAGTAATATTCTACTAATGGAAAAGGGGAAAAGTCGTCCATGAAAACTAGTAAAAATTAGTAAAATTTTGCTATTTTGAGTAGAATTCTACTAATTCAGATTTAGAGGGAATATAACTGCAATTGAAAAAAGAAAAAAAATACGATTTTTTTTTAATTAAATTGATAAATAATGAACTCACTGAAGTAGAGCCAATCGGCAATTGGATTGACAGAGACTCCACATTTAAAAACCTCCTGCTGACTGCCAAGCATCATTGCAGTTACATAACCACCGTAACCCCATCCCCATACTCCAACTCTCGATTCATCTAAATACTTGAGAGTCTCAAGAAGATGTCTAAGTACAGTAATTTGATCTTGAACTTCGACACCGCCGAGCTTTCGGAAGAGGGCTCGTTTTTCATGTCCTCGCGCGCCACGGACATCGAGTCTGACGTACACCACGTCATTATGACTCGACATATATGTACCCCAGTCTATGCTGAACTTGTCCGTGACCGCTTTACTACCGGGTCGGCCATTCACCTCAACCAGAACAGGAAATGCGGCGTCTCGAAGCTCTTCTCTCCAAGACGGTGGCAACAATAGTTGCACTTGCGCGCTCCATCCTTGGGGCAATGTTATCTGTTCAACAAACAATTGTATTCCATTATTAGTATTTAATGGAAAATTATTCTAAAACAAAATTAATACCCTAAATTATTTTCACTTCATAAAGTGTATATTTAAAAACAATAAAATGAACAAGAGGAAATGTTGTTAATTAACTATTAAAGAATAGCAAATAAAAAAAGTATTTAAAAAAAAGGTATTAAAGTGTTTTTTAATTTGACTTATAAGCTATAGGAATGTTTGTTTTCTTATCAAGTGTTGAATTATTTTTGAGTTAAAAAAATTTATTACAACTATAATATCATTTTTCTCCAAACCACTGTCATTAAGGACAGTTATTTTATCATTTTCTTATATAACATAACATCTAGAGTTTCTTCGAAAAAAATTCTGGACTCTTTTAATTAAAGCTGTTTGAAAGAAAAATTTTTGGTGTCTCCTGTAAAATTTCAAAAAACTGAGTTGTGCCCTTTTCGCAATTCATGATTCAATTATATAGAATATAAGGGAGGGTACACCTATATTTTTAACTACATCAAAAAAATAATTACAATATTGTAGAAAATTGTTTATATACTAGTTTTTTTAGAGGAATTCATAATGGTCATAAAATAAAATCGGACAGGAAATATTTTTACCCTTTTTGAATTTTCATATTGGCATTTTTTTGGCACTTTTGTAGCCCAAACTTTTATTTTTCCTAAAAATTGGTAAATTTTAAAATTCATGCGTAATTTTGTAGAAAAACAATAGTAAAAATTAATTTTTTCATTCGGTAATTTTCTGTGTAAACAAAAAAATATATTTTCCATTATTCTATTACACAGTAAATCGTAAGGTATTAAAAAGTGTTGCAGATTAAATTAACACCAAAAAATGATTAAAATAATCAATTTTGGTGTTATTTTTTACAATGAATGAAATTTTAGATCATTAAATTTTTTTATAACATAAAACATAAAGATATCGATAACTCCGAGTCTTCGACTCGGAGTCATCGATTTCTTCATGTTTTATAATAATTAAAGATGACCAAGTAATAAAATCATTATTTTATATTATAAGAATATTATATTTCTTCAAAATTATTTTCATTATTTTAATTAAATTATTATTTTCAAAAATTTTTAACTACAATTTTACTTTATATAAATTATTTTTAATAATTTTTGAAAAAGTTCTTTGGCAATTTTCAAATCCATTTGTTTAAAATATTCAATTTCACAAAATTCCAATTATTCCTAAATTCTTTAATTAAATGCATATTAGAAAATAAAAATTTCAAGTAATATAAAAGAAAATTCAATTAAACTTTTTCAAAAAAATTAATTTCAAAATTCAATTATTTCTAAAAATTCACGCTATATTGCTTTTAATATTCAATTATAATCTAAAATTTTAAATGAAATTCATTTTCATGAAATGAAAATCAATTTGTATTGGAAAATTCTACAAGAATTTAATTATTTCAATGCAAAAGTAAATAATTTATTGAATAATTGAATGTTTCTCAAAATTTAATTCTCATACAGAATTTTAGAAACAAATTTTTAAATAATTGAATTCTTCTGTCGAATTTTATTAAAACTTGCATGAACATAATTACTTTTTTCAAGAAATTCAATTATAATTGTATAAAAAATAATGGAAACGTTGCGATGAGTTTTATTATTAGTAAAAATAATTAAATCCTTAAGAAGCATTTTATTACTCTTGAAAATAATTGAATTTCTGCAATAATTTGTATCTTCTCTAGAATTAAATTTTTTTCTAGTGTTTTTAACTGAAATTCTTCAATGAATACATTATTTTTAATAATTTTTAAAATAGTTCTTTGAAAATTTTCAAATTCATTCGTTTACAATTGAATTTTACAAAATTTCAATTATTCGGAAATTCTGCAATTAAATATAGGTATATTGAAAAATAAAAACTTCAAATAATTTCAATAAAAATCCTATTAATCTTTTAAAAAGAATTAATTCTACAGAATTTTTTGTAAAAAATATGAAAAATTAAGAATTTCAATGATTTTAGTTTAAAACTTTTTCAAAATTTAATTATTTCTAAAAATCCACGTCATAATGCTTTTAATATTTAATTATAATCTAAAATTTTAACTGAAATTCATTTTTAAAAACAGTTTTATTAGTAAATTCTACGAGAATTCAATTGTTTAAATAGAAAAATAAATAATTAATTAATTTCATGTTTCTTGAAATTAAATTCTCATAAAAAATGTTATCAACAAATTTTTTAAATCGTTAAATTCTTTGGACGAATTTTAATAAAATTTTAATGAATAATTTCATTTTTCGAAGAACTCGATTAAAATTGAATTAATAATAATTGAAATTCTGCAATGAGTTTTATTATTTAAGAAAATAATTGAATTCCTAAAAGAATTTTATTATTTATAAAAATACTTGAACCCCTGTAAAAATGTTATTATTTATAAAAATAATTGAATTATTGCGAAGAAATTTAAAAAAAAATTTCTAAATAATTGAATTCCAGTAAAAATTTTTAATATTTATGAAAATAATTGAATATTTGCGTAGAATTTTATTCAAATTTTTTTTAATAATGGAATTCTTTTGGAAAATTTTATTGAAATAGTAGATATTGAAATTTATTGAATTTTAGAAAACTTTTGAAAATAATTGAAATTTTGACAAAAATTTTGTAAATAATTGAATATCAGAGAAGAATTTTATTATTTATAAAGAAAATTGAAATTTTGACGAGAATTTTTTTAAATTTTTAAACACAATTAAATTTAGTAACTATGTTACTAAGTTAGTTAGTAAGTTAGTAACTAAGTTAGTAACTAACTTACTAACTTACAATTCTTTCTGCTCTCTAAATTTGAATTCAGTCACTAATTCGAATTAGTAAAAATTTTTACTAATTCAAATTTAGAGAGTGGAGAAGCTAAATTCGTTGAATTTTTACAAATTGTTGACTTTGGTGTTTTATTTGAAGTAAAATTTCATTCATAGTTAAAAATAACACCAAAATAGATTATTTTAATCCTTTCTGGTGTTAATTTAGTCCTAGAGGGATTAATCTGTTGCAGATTATTTTAATCCATTCTGGTGTTATTTTAACACTTCACGTTTTACTGTGATTATTAATATTATTAAAAGTTTAAAACTACAACAAAAAGTGTCAATGACAGATAATTAAAAATTCATAAGAATAAATTTTTATAACCTTAAATTTCTTTAAATTTTGTCTTTATTCAAAGCAAGAATATATACTTATTTACTAACACAAATTTAAAAAAATTTAATTTTAGTTTTAAGGAAAATATTGAGTCAGACGAATATAAGTAATTAAAATATTAAAAATATGATTATCAGTAATATAATTTTGTTTAAATCAGGCCAAAATATTGTTTTAGTCAGGCAAAGCGAAAAAAATTCTGGAAATATGTACATCAGTAGTGTAAACTTATTCTAGTCAGACAGAGTTTTGTAAAATTATTTGAAGTTATTATATCAGTAGTAATATACTGTTTTAGTCAGACATACTATATTAGTATGTATAGTTAAAAAATTGCTAAGTTTATTGCAAATATTTTGTAATTTATTGTAAATAGTAAAATAATTGTTAAATATTGTTATATAAGTAGAAAAAGTAATATTTAGTCAGACAAAGTAGTTAATATTTATTATGAAAATTTTAGACAGAATATTCGATAAATATATTTATTAGGTTAATTAATTAACTTTAAAACTGTTACGATAAGACATACTGGTTAAAATTCTCCTCATTTTGTTAAAAATAAAACAAAATAAATATCTTTGAATGCAGTCTGAGTAGATAAAGGAATATTCAGTCAGCCAAAGTGGTTAAAATATTGAAAATATGATTATCAGTAGTATAATATTTCCTTAGTCAGACTCTGACAAATTTAATGCTATTTTATTTAATGCAATATGGTTTAATTTGATACCATCTGTTATTCTATTAAATTTTAATGCATTTCTATTGAATCTTTCCTTCTGCTCCTACCGAAAAATTTAATACATGCTTCAAAAGAACGGAGAATCTGAATTTTGAGATTGTATGCGGTGTAAACAGGCTCTATTTCTATTATTCATTCAGAACCGAAGAGGGGTTACACTTTCAAGTAATATTGACAGATTTTATTGGCTTTCGTGTGTTTTCAGAATAAATATCCTCACATTTCTCTCTCTATCTCTCTCTCTAAAGTTGCCTTTAGGTTCGTGAGTGAAAAAGTAAATATTAAAAGGGTTGGAAACGTTTTCATTAACTATCTTCAAAGACTCTTTTGCTATATTTTTCGAAAAAGGAAGAAAAAGAAAAAAAAATTTCTAACTGCATTTTTAATAATATTCTCTTTTTTCTTCTTGTTTTCTTTTTGCGTGATGAAAATTCCTCTCCATTATGTCGGGACTATTATTATCGTCATCATCATTATTGTTTAAATATTCCAGTTAGATGGAGTGAGAGATATGAAATGTGATAATGAAATAGTTTGTGTTACAAAGCATGAATACCTCAAAGCTTCTTCTCGTTGGAAGTGCAAGTTGTGATAGTCGGTCCCCTCGTTGTATTCTAGTATCATAAAGGACTCGTACCATTTTGTGAGTTGTTACAGAATGAACACCAGCAAGAGGTAGACCGGGACCTTCACAGTGCAGGACATAAAATCCTTGACCACTATCTTCCACTGGGGGATTTACTGATGCACCAAAGTGTGTGCAATTTGTGTAGTATAATCTAGAAGGGAGGAAATAATTGTCATTAACAACATTTAATATTATATTACAAAATTCTTTAAACTCATTATAGTTTTTTAAAATATAAGAAAAAATAATTATTATTCTATTATTATATTATTAAAAATAATAATTATTGATTATGAATGACTAGCAACAATTCGCGCGGCTAACTTCTTACTACCTTTTTTTTTAAATAAAATTAGCAATTTTAAAAATAATAGAATTTAAAAATTTTCTAATTTCAATTTTTGTTGAAAACACTAAAAAAAATTCAATTTTGGAGAAATTACAAATAATTGCAGAAATTCAATTATTTTCATAAAAAAAAAAATTCTTATAAAATTCAACTATGTTTAAAATTTGAAAAAAATTCTAGTAAAAATCCCAATTATCTTTATAAATAACAAAATTCTTCTCCAAAGTTCGATTATTTTCATAAATATCAAAAAAAAATTCTTGTCCTAATTTCAATTATTTTCAAAAAATTTTCCAATTTCAATAATTTTCAATATCTACTATTTTAATAAAATTTCCCAAAAAGAATTCAATTATTAAAAAAAAATATATTAATAAAATTGTATGCAAACATTTAATTATTTTCATAAATAATAAATTTTTTTTAATGAATTTAATTATTTTCATAAGAAATAATTTAAAATTCTAGAAAATAATAATTGATTCGAAATGATAAAAAGAATTTTGAAAAAGTTATTATAATAATATTCTTATAATATAAAACAATGATTTTATCACTCGGTCATCTTTAATTATTATAAAACATGAAGAAATCGATCACTCCGAGTCTTCGACTCGGAGCAATCGATATCTTCATGTTTTATAACAAATATTCTTATAAGTTGTTTAATTTGAAAAAGGTTTGAATTTAAAATTTTTGAATATCTTAATTTCTGTGGAAAATCCTGTTCCAAAAATAAGATTAAAAATAAGAATTTTGCAAATATTTTTCTTCTTTCTCTAAAACAAAATAATAATTTTATTTAAAAAATTGTGATTCATAAAGAAAAATAATGCAAAATAAATAAATTTTCTATTTCTTAATCACAGTTGTTTAACAATTTTCTAATTTTGCTTGGAAGTAAAGAACAAAAATCTGCATAATATTTCAATTTGACATATCATAATATTTAACAAAATTTTAGTCTTTTAATGAAAAGAAGTGAAAAAAAAATTCGGATGATTTCTATTTGTCATTACAATTTTGAATTAATTATATAAAAATTATTATAACAATAGTAAAAAATACAATCTATTTAAAGATAACAAAAAACAAAAGTATAAACAAAAGACAACTTTAGAGTGTAATGGACATAAAAAGGGAAAGAATGAAAGAAAATTCAAATTATTATAGTTAATAATTAATTAATTAATTAATAGTTAATTATAGAAGTGCTATCTTATTTTTTTCCATTTGCTCTTTAGTGCACAGAGAAAAAAAACTTAATTTCAAACGAAAATTCTTATTTGAGATTTATTTATTTCTTAGAAATAAATTTTTAATTATTTATTAAAATATTTAGTTTTTATTCTTAGATAAATTAGTGAAATGCATATTTATCGAACTAAATATTGTTTGAATCAAGTAGAAGTTTATTTGACTCAAAGAAAAGTTTATTTTCATTCAAGTACTTTTTTTTACACAAAAGAGAATTTATGCTTTCGTAATAGGGTGTATTACCTAAATAAGTAAATAAAAGAACTGTATTCTCGAGAGATCATTTTCCGGAGTATCTTTCCAAGTTGATATTAAAGTTTTCAAATAAATTACTTTCCCTAAAAGCAAAATTCCCTCATTAATTTTCTTAATTAGGGTAGCAATATTGACGTAATTAGAAAACAGGCAACAAGCAATGATAACAATAGAAGTAATAAGATTTAAAATTATTATTGTTATTATTATTTTTTTATTATTTATAATTATGCTATTATTATGTTATTAAAATTGAAGTTTAATGATTTTTAAATAATTTTTTTCCATTTGAAAATATTTTTCCTTGACAGGCAAGACTATTTTTAGAAATGATAATAATTTCTTTAAAATATATAATTTATTTAAATAAAGTTTAACGAAATATTTAATTGTTTAAAAATTTGTCAATTAATTGTTTACAGGAATTTTTAATTATCTTAAAAAAATTTTAATTAAATTTTAAATAAATTTTAACTAAAACTTTTCAGAAACCTAATTTTTTCAGAATTTGTAAATTAAATTATACAGTCCTTAAATAACTTTAAATTATTTTACATAGGTATTTATTGTTATTTATTTTTCAACAAGAACTAAAATTTTAAACAATCAAAATTTCAAATTTTCTGAAATTTAATTATTTATAGTAATTACAATAGTAATTCTTTGAAAATTCAATTATTTTTTAGAATTTAAAACTAAAATTCTTCTTTAAAGCAATAAATAAATGAAAGTGAATTAAATGTAAATTTTTTTTTAAATTGTATTATTGAAAAAAGGATATTTTTTTTAAAATACGTTAAAAAGTATCTGAAATTGTTTTCAAATTAATTTTAGGGTCCAGCAATAATAATTGAAATATACAAAATATAAAATTGAATTTATTTTAAATAATTTAATTCAATTTGAAATTTCGAAATTATTTCATGTTAACGTTCTTTTTGTTTAAATAACTGAATTCTTAAAAAATATTTTCAAAAATTATGAAACAATTTAATTTAGAGGAGAAATAAATTAAATATTTTAATATTTAATTATAATATTTTAAAGAGAATTGAATTTTGTAAGAGATGCATTTACAACTTTAATAAATATAATTGAATTTCAACAGGTTTCAAATATAAATTTTAGAATATTAAAATTTTAAATAAGTGTAATAAAAAATTCTCAAGAAGTTAATATTTCCAAAATTTTTAGTCAAATTGTTTTGAAATTGGTTGAAATTTCGTCAAATGGAATTATAAACAAATGAATTTCAGTGTTATTTTAAGTGGACTTTTTTTTTCTTTGAAATAATTTAATTCTCATTGGATTTTTTAAAAAATAATTAACAAAATTAAATTTTTTTGCTATTCTGACGATAAATGTCACATGTTTTTGAAGATATAATGTATGATCGAAAAATTTATACTATCGACGTGTGTATTATTTTTTTCAAATTCTTAAAGTAAGAAGTATTAAATTTCCGGTTTTTAATTTAACTAATATTTTTTAAACATTTAAATCGTAATTTAATTAATCTACTATTTTAATATTTAGTTTAATTTCTTAACTATAAATTTAAATATATTTTTTGGGTTTTTAGTATTTTTGACATTTAAACATCATTTTTTAATTATTTTATAACTCAAGGCCGTTTTGGAGCTTTTGTTTACAATATTATTATTATCATTCCCCAGCAGAGTTAGTCCTCAGCAGTTATTTTTTCATAGTTTTAATTAATTTTTCAATTATTATTATTATCATCATTACTATAGGCAAATATTACAAAACTTTTAATAATTCTACACGACACAAGTTAATTTCAATAAAATTTTATTACTTTTTGAACAGTGTTGAGAATATAATTTATTCATATTCAGCAGAAGTAAACTTTAAGTTTGCAAACTATCTTGTTATTCTTGCACACGAATGAAGTTTTGTGGTTTTAGAAGTTTCCTTTAATATAATGTTTGTGAGCATTCCGCGGCAGCTCATGTGATGTATGGATCTGAGCTCGGTGTCTTCTTTTTCTCTATCTCTCACTTTTTTTTTTGTTTTTTTTTTGAAATATTCATCTTTCCAAGTTTTGCGAAATACGAGTTTTAAAAGTCTTCAGGTCTGGTCATTATAAAGAAAGAGACAAGCATGAACTTTTAATTAATGCAAAATCAAACAAAAAACGTCTAGTCGAGCTTCAACTTGACCAAGATCTTTCAACCTTATGAAAATTTAATCTTTCAATTTTGTCTTGTAAAATTCAACTTGCAAAATTACATTGTAGGAAAAAAAATTTTTTTTTTTTATATCCTTCGAAATTGAATGTGAAGTTTGGAAAAAATTTAATTAAGTTCATGAGTTAATGTTCTTAGCATATTGGAGTTTTTTTTAAATCTTTTTTGTAATTTTATTTTTATTTTAGTACAGACTTTACGAGTTTTCTTTTTCGTTTTTTTTGTGAATATTTTTCCTTTTTCTCCTTCTTCATAAATATTCTCTCTTTATTCCTTTTTTTATCAGGGTTGCGACAAAAATTTAATTTTTTTCCCGAACTTTTCTCTGATTTCCAGACAAAATTTTAACTTTTTCCCTATGAGCCTGAAGAATATTCTGATTCACTATCAAAATTCAATAACTTATAAGAATATTATTATTAGGTACATAAAACATGAAGATATTGATCACTCCGAGTCTTCGACTCTGAGTAATCGATATCTTCGTCTTTTATAATTATTATTTTCATCATTTCAATTGAATTATTATTTTCTAGAATTTTTAACTAATATTCTTTTTTAAATTAATTATTTTTTATAATTATTGAAAAAGTTTTTTGAAAATTTTCAAATTCATTTGTTTACAATTAAATTTACGAAATTTCAATTATTCAGAAATTCTTCAATTAAAAATATATTAGAAAGTAAAAACTTAAAATAATTTTTAAAAAATCCAATTAAACTTTTTCAAAAAAAAAAATTATTATACAGAATTGTCAGTTAAAAATATTAAAAATTCTGATTTTCAATGATTTTAATTTAAAACATTTTCAAAATTCAATTATTTCTAAAAATACACCCTGAATTCCAGACAAAATTTTTACTTTTTTTCTGACCCTAAAGAATATTCTGATTCACTCATTTCAAAATTAAATAACTTATTATTATTAGGAATAAAATAAAACATGAAGATATAAATCGATTTCTTCATCTTTTATAATTATTTTCATCATTTCAATTGAATTACTATTTTCTAGAATTTTTAACTAAAATTCTTCTTTAAATAAATTATTTTTAATCATTTTTAAAAAAGTTTTTTTTGAGAATTTTCAAATCCTGTTGTTTACAATTAATTTTTACGAATTTTCGATTATTTATAAATTCTTCAATTAAAAATATATTAGAAAGTAAAATCTTAAAATAATTTCAAAAAAAATATTGATTTAAACTTTTTCAAAAAAATTAATTACAGAATTGTCAGTTAAAAGTATGAAAAATTCAGATTTTCAAAGCTTTTAATTTCAAACTTTTCCAAAATTCAATTATTTCTAGAAATTCACGCTATAATATGCATTTAATATTCAATTATTATCTAAAATTTTAACTAAAATTCATTTGTAAATTAATTTTTATTAGAAAATTCTCAGAGAATACAATTATTTAGATACAAAAATAAATCATTTATTTATTCTCATAAAAAATTTTATCAACAAATTTTTAAGTAATTGTTTTTTTTTTTTTGATAAATTTTAATAAAATTTTTAAGAATAATTTAATTTTTTGAGGAATTTGATTAAAATTTTATATTAAAAATAATTAAAATTCTGCAATGAGGTTTATTATTTATGAAAGTAATAATTGAATTCCTAAAAAGAATTTTATTATTCATAAAAATAATTGAATCCCTGTAAAAAATTTTATTTTTTATGACAATAATGGAATTATTGCGAAGAAATTTATAAATATTTTGTAAATAATTGAATTCCTGTGTAATTTTTTATTTTATGAAAATAATTAAATGCTTGCATAGAATTTTGTCAATTTTTTTTTTAAATAATTCAATTCTTTTGGAAAATTTTATGAAAATAGATGTAGAAAATCATTAAATTGAGGGAAATTTTTGTAAATGATTGAAATTTTGCTAAGAATTCTACTTAAATTTTTTGAAACTAATTGAATTTCGTGGAAAATTTGTATTATTATAAAAGATAATTGAAATTTTGACGAGAATTTAAAAAAATTTTTTGATCATAATTGAATTTCTGTGAAGAATTCTATTACTTTTAATTTTTTTTTAATATCCCTTTTTTTACAAATATTTTTCCTTTTTTGTACTCAGTTCCTTTATTTTATGTTTGAACACGAATTGTGAAGCTGATTTATTGTATACAACGTAACCGCGAAGATTTTTTGCTTTCTATACACAATACATGCTTTTGAATAAAAATTATTTATTTATTTTGATAAACGAAATACATTTGAAAAAATAAGTAGTTATGGTAACTATTTCTGGTTTTATCTTCTTAAAATTTAGTAAATAAATTGAGATAGTTTCAAAAAGGTTCAAGTTCAGTATTTCTTAAATATTCAAATAACTTCTAAATTCAAAACTTCTACAGTTTACGTTCTAAATGTTTTTTTGGGTTTATTTTAAAAGTACCTAATTATCTATACAGAAATAAAAATTTATTATCAGATTTAAAGAGTTAGTGAAGGACGTAAAATGCAATCAAATCAATTAGAAAATTTGAAATTATTTAAGCAAATAATAAAATATATAATATATGCAAATAAATTTACTTTAATATTTATTTTAAAAATTCAAATTTTTTATATTTAAGTAAAAATAAGTTTTGCAAAATTTTTCTTTCCATCAAGTCAACTCACCGACTACTCCAGAGAGCCTCCCCAAGGTCACAAGTGATGCACAATGGCTCCGAATGACGCGAATCATCGGCTTTTGGATCTCGCACTACATAAAGATGTTTTTGACCTGGTTTATTTTCCCTGGTTCCTAAGTAATAAACTAAATGTGATGAGGTGTCCCATGAGAGAATTTCAGTGACCTAAAGAAAATTTCGTTTATAGATAAATAATAGAAAGTGCGGAAAATTTCTTAGAATTAAAATATTTTTCTCTTTAGTGTAAATATATTTATAAAATTGAGAAAGATAAATAGAGAGAAAGAGAAAAAAGGAGAGAAAGAGAGAGAGAAGGAAATATATATAGAAAGAGAGAGATATACCTCGTATCGGCCATGAGATAGAACAGCTATCCTCTTCTCGGTTAGAGTGACATGTTTAATGTGAGTGAAGTGTTCTTGGCTTCCCTCTTGTACAGCTGCCAGGAGCAGGAAACTGTCTCCATCGGGTGCGAAAACGGGATGCGGTTGAGCGTCCAGCCACTGGCCTTCCGGAGCCCTTTCCGTGTGAGTTTCCTCACACTCCCAATTTGGTGCTCGGCAGGCTGATACTACAGACAAGTTCTGCGACCTTGTCATCCAAACCACTGCAACTTGGGAAGAATCCTCTCCTATCCATCCAGCCGAGATGATATAATATTCCCTGCAAACAATTTTTCATATTCATTTCAATATTTTTCTATTTCCCTAATTTTAACACCACAGTAAACTATAGGTAGTGAGACAAAGGTGGAGATGAATTATTGCAAAACTTTTGTTTCAGTAGTGAAAATAGAGTTTGGTCAAACAGAATCAGAGATTCAGTATTCTAATTCTTGTTTTGACAATATCAATAAACTTTGTTTTTTAATTTTTACTATTCTTTTTTTAAGTAGTAAAACTAAATTTTGTTCAGACAGAACCTGAAATCAATTACTGCAATTATTGTTTCAGTAGTAAAAATAAAGTTTGGTCAGACAAATGTTGAGATTAGTTATTATATCATTATTCTTTCAGTAGTATAAATTTTGTTTTGTCAGCCAATATTTGAGGTTAATTATTATTTATTACAATCATTCTTTCAATAGTAAAACTACGAAATTGTCAAATAAAAAACTTAGAATAATTTTTTTTTATTACAGGACAAGAAATCCAATCTAAAAAATCCAGACCGAAAAATCCAAGAAACAAAGTCCAAAGTACAAAAAATCCAAAATAAATAATGAAACATGTGAAAAAGCCACGTTTTTACTTTTTACGCTATAAAATCTGAATTTAAAATGTTAATTTTTAATTATGATTAATTATGATTTTAATTATTTACATAAATAATAAATTTTTCACAAAAATTCAATTATTTTCATAAATAAAAAAATTTCTAGAAAAATTTCAATTATTCTATAAAACTTTTAAAACAATTATTCCAAGAAATATTACAATAATTTTTAACAATTTTGATAAAATTCTTTACAAAAATTCAATTAAATTTTTTTCAATATAATTCCAATTAAATTACTCGATTAATTTAATTATTTTCAGAAATTTAAAATGTTAAGTTTACCTACTTTCGATTCACAGTCATCGAAATGAGCAATTCAAAAAAGGACAATTTCATTTCAGACAACCATTTAAATTTTTAACTCAATTTTTTTCATTGGATTTTTAATTTATTTGGACTTTTCAATCAGGACAAAAAATCTAAAAAATAAGTCCAAAATGAAACTATTTTTCTTTACTTTTTTGGATTTCATTTACTTTGGATTGTTTGGTTTGGACTTTTTGTTTTGGACTTCTTGTCCGGATACCTTTTTTTTTAACATTTGATCCAGTAGTAAAAATAATTTTTGATGAGACAAACTTTTAGTACAACTACTAACAATTAAAATGTTTATGGAATATTCCTTTGAATTATTCTCAATATTCCAATATAATATTCCAAAAAATGTGAACCAAATATTTTCTGCTAGACTAATAATTTTTGCCATGAAAAGTAAGCGATTGTTTAAAAATAGAAAAGAAACTTGTCTTATTTTCTAGTTGGAAAAATTTGTGAAAAGGGTTTCAAATTTTATTGAATTTCAAAGTGAATTTGATTACTAGTATTCAAGTTTTTATTTTTAGTAGAGAAATCCGATTTTTTTTAGACAATGGAATTTTTTTTTTTGAAAAAGTCAAACAAAATCTGAATTTGTTAGAAAAATGGATTTTTTTTATTAAAGTTTTGAAAACTTGATTCAATCAAACATTTTGCGGATATAAGGAAAGTTTTGAACAGAGGAGAAAAATCCACCTCTTTTAAAGTTTGAACATTTTGAGTAGAAAAATCCCTTTCAGTCAGACATTGAATTATATTATATTATACTTAATCCTAGTCAAAGAATCTAATACTTCAGTTCTTTGCTATTTTTTTAAATTTTCAAAAAATACCACAGAGAAATTAAATTTTCCAAAGATGAAAGAACAGAAAAATTTGTGCTTGAGAATACTTTTTATGATTGCTTATTAGATATATAATTAAAAATATAAAAAAATTCAAAATATCAGTTGCAATATGGAAGCGTAAGTTTTCTTAAAAATTGCATTATAAATACGATGCAAGTCTTTAAAAATTCAAATCCCAGGGGGAAAAGTCGGGCGAATGCCGGATCGTCCAACCGTCTAACGCCCGCGCCGGTTGAATTGGAGAGTCAATGCCAGTACAGGCAGTTTGTACCGATTCGGATGCGAATTTTCTGCTGGCGCGGTACAAAGGCGGATGCGACTTTCGATACACTCTTTCTACTGTCGGCACTACAGGCGCGGTACAAGATTTGATCCGACGCCGGATCAAAATTTATACCAACTAACAACCGGCGTTGTACTGGCATTCGTCCGTCTAACGACCCGAGCGGTACAGGCATTCTACCGACTGAGAACTAAATAATTTATATTATTATTAATAAGATTTTAATTAATAATAATAAGCTAAGAATATGGTAATTGTTATCTATTCTTTCAAAACAATTTAATGCTTTCATAGGATAATTATTTTTTTAATCAACACATTATTTAGAATCGTCTAAAATAGATTTTTTACAAAGTGGAAATTTAGCTATATTTTTATTGTTTCCAATCAAAATTGATTAAATAAAATGGATAAGATATAATTACTCTCTAAATCTGAATTAGTGCGGATTCGTTTACCAATTTGAATTAGTAACATTTTTTACTAATTTTTAGTAGTTTTTTACTAATTGCTAGTAGAAAATTACTTATTCAATTAGTAGAACGTATTTTTTACTATTTCAAATTAGTAAATTTTCTACTAATAATTAGTAAAAAACTACTAAAAATTAGTAAAAACAGTTACTAATTCAATTGGTAAACGAATCCGCACTATTTCATTAGTAGAAAACTACTAATTCAGGTTTAGAGAGTAAAGTAATAAAAATTTTAAATCCTTTACGTTGTACAAATTTTTGTATAGGAGAATTTTTTGAAGTTTAAATACTAAAGAAGGAATTAATAATGCAAGAATATAAAATTTAATTGTAAAAATGAATGAATTTGAAAAATAGGTTATAATTATATTTTTTAATAATATTTATTATTTATTTATTAATTAATAAGAATTAATAAATTAAATATTTAATTTTTTTTTGTTATATTCAAGTTTCTATAATAATTATTATAAATTAATTAAATTTAACTGAATTTAAAAAAAATTATGGTCAATCAATGAAAACTTAAAAAGAATAGTATTAAATTGTTTTTTTAATATAAAATTTCAGGTTTATTACATTACAATTATATGTACAGTCCTGTATCAATTTTTTCATAGTGAAGTTAGCTTTACATAAATAAATAAATAAATTTGATCAAAAAATATCTGGTAAATTATATTAATTTTTCCTTAATAGTTACTGATTTTAGTTTGATTCAAGTCCAAATTCCGTTACTCATTAAGGATTTTTACTAAAAATTTTGAATTTAAATAAAGTATACAGCTAATTATTTATAAATATAAAACACTAGATTTATTTACGGGGCAAAATTCCTCAATTGTCCTAACTTAAAATCGAAAGTCTTCAAATCGGGCTGATTTAAAGTTAAAGTTTTTGGTAACGTGTTGACAGTGGATTCTTTTAGCTAATATAGCTAAAATACAGTACAGTGGACAAAATTTTGACCTATATGTTTTCGAAAGGTTTTTTCCTCCTCTATCGAATGGTGCAAAAATTTTTTTTTTAATTAACAATTTAACTTATTTTTTTTCAAAATTAAAAATATTTTTCACTTTTTTTTGAAAAACGACATTTTTTTTTCTCTTTTTTTTTGCTTTAAAATAAAGCTTAGTATGTGTACTTTCCATAACTAATTCTGAAAAAATGACGTTTTTTTTCGTTTTCGAATTATTTATTAATTAATTAATAAAAATCAGTAAAAAATTACTAAAAAATGAAATATTTTTTTAAGCAAGTTAACTTTTCTGAATTATGGAATTATCATCGTAAAGCTTACCTAATTCCGCATCCAACAAGTATAATTACACCTATTTTTACAAATAATTGTTAAATAAATAAATAATTGAAAATTTATTTATTAATTTTTTGAAAACAGGACATTTTTTTCTTCTTTCTTGCTTTAAAATAAAGATCAATATGTGTACTTTCAATACTCGATTAGGAAAAAGTGTTGTTTTCTTTTGTGTTTCGAATAATTAATTAATTAATTAATTAATTAATAATAGTAAGAAATTACTAAAAAATTAAATATTTTTCAAGCAAATAAACTTTTCTCAATTATGAGCTTATCATCGTACAGCTTACGAAATTCCGCATCCAACAAGCATAAACTCAACTGTTTTTTTTATAAATAATTGATTATTTATTTATTTAACAATTGTTTATAAAAAATAGTTAAAAATAAACTTGTTGGGTGCGGAAGTTGGTAAGCTTTACGTTTGCAAGCCCAAAATTAAGAAAAGTTTATTTCTTTGAAAAATATAAATTTTTTAAAATGATTTTTATTAATAATTAATTAATAAATAATACGAAAAAGAAAAATGTCATTTTTTCCTAATCGGGTATAAAAAGTACACATATAAGTACACATATAAAAGGGTATTAAAAGTACACATATTAAACTTTGTTTGAAATAAAAATAAAAATAAAAAATGTCATTTTTCAAAAAATTAATAAATAAATAATCAATTATTTATTTATTTAACAATTATTTATAAAAAAAACAGTTGAGTTTATGCTTGTTGGATGCGGAATTTTGTAAGCTGTACGATGATAAGCTCATAATTGAGAAAAGTTTATTTGCTTGAAAAATATTTAATTTTTTAGTAATTTCTTACTATTATTAATTAATTAATTAATTAATTAATTATTCGAAACACAAAAGAAAAACAACACTTTTTCCTAATCGAGTATTGAAAGTACACATATTGATCTTCATTTTAAAGCAAGAAAGAAGAAAAAAATGTCCTGTTTTCAAAAAAATTAATAAATAAATTTTCAATTATATTTATTTAACAATTATTTGTAAAAATAGGTGTAATTATACTTGTTGGATGCGGAATTAGGTAAGCTTTACGATGATAATTCCATAATTCAGAAAAGTTAACTTGCTTAAAAAATATTTCATTTTTTAGTAATTTTTTACTGATTTTTATTAATTAATTAATTAATAATTCGAAAACGAAAAAAAAACGTCATTTTTTCAGAATTAGTTATGGAAAGTACACATACTAAGCTTTATTTTAAAGCAAAAAAAAAGAGAAAAAAAATGTCGTTTTTCAAAAAAAAGTGAAAAATATTTTTAATTTTGAAAAAAATAAGTTAAATTGTTAATTAAAAAAAAAAATTTTTTGCACCATTCGATAGAGGAGGAAAAAACCTTTCGAAAACATATAGGTCAAAATTTTGTCCACTGTACTGTATTTTAGCTATATTAGCTAAAAGAATCCACTGTCAACACGTTACCAAAAACTTTAACCCCCTCTCCCCCCTACAATTTTTAATAAAATATCTTAATATTTTATGGGTAAAGTTCTCTCCCATAGTATTAAAGTTTGTGCAAAAATCAGCCTGATTTGAAGACTTTCGATTTTAAGTTAGGACAATTGAGGAATTTTGCCCCTTACATAATATTCATAAAATGCTAAAATATTCAATTTGTTTTTAAATTATTATTTATTGTTGTATATAAGTTGCTAAAATTGTTTGCTCCCTAGCGGTACTGTATATGGGTTTTGTTTTGCTCTCATCCGCAAGCGAGCGAATAGCGTAGTGGTTAGCGTATTAGACTTCGGTGCGTTAGATTAGGATAGGCTTGGGTTTTCGTATCCCCCTGCGAGCGTTTAGAATTTTAATGTGTAAAAAAAAATGTAAAATGTGTAAAAAATGTTTCAAATGATCTGTAAAAAAATGTTAATTAACATGCACCATGCATAGTTAATTAAATATTTTTTTTATTTTATTTTTCAATAGAGAATATAATTTGGCCCGCGCCGCTTGCTAGGCGGACGAATGCCAGTAGAACGCCAGTAGAAAGTCATCTTTCGGAACAAAATTTTGGCCCGTCCTGGTTGCCAGACGGACGAATGCTGGTACAACGCCGGATGTTTGGCGGACGAATGCCGGTACAACGCCGGATGTTTGGCGGACGAATGCCGGTACAACGCCGGATGTTTGGCGGTATTAAAATCTGTACCGAGCCAGGCGTGTAGCCACTACAACACATTGTCAGGTTCCAGTACATTATTTGCACCGATCTGGTCGTCAGGCGGATCCATGCCAGTACAGTCTTACCGACGTTTGTACTGGCGCGGTACCATGCCAGTGGGAAATTTCCCCCTGGGTAGACAGATTTTGTAATTTTTTTTCCGTAAATTTAAGAAAGAATCCAACGAATAATTGAAACAAAAGTTAGCTTAATGCCGTAATTGATGAAATAATTATTCTAGTGGTAAAAATAAATTTTAGTCAGACAGAAACTGAGAGTGATTACTGATTCAGTAGTAAAAATAAGGTTCGGTCAGACAGAAATTAATATTCAGAAGTGTAATTCTTTTTTCAGTGGTGAACATAAAGTTTTGTCATACAAAAATTTTTTATTAATTATTATAATTATTTATTTAAAATTAAAAATAAAATATTGATTCCCCTGTTTTAGATCTTTTCCACAATATAACTCAATTGTCTAAATTTATTTTCTAAAAAAAAGTTAGAAACAAAGTTCAACAAGTGGTCCAACCCTGACTATGTTGCCTTATTTCAATAGTTGAATTCCAAAAGAGCATTCGGAATATTATTAAAAAACTAATTGATTTATAGAACAAGTTTAGTTAAAATTTCTTAAAACTAATTAAATTTTAAAAGATAAAATTCGAAAAAATTAAAAATTTTAAATAATTGAAATTTGAAAAATAATTAGATTTTATAACTGAGATTTTGAAATTTAAATTTTTAAATTTTAATTTCTGTGGGAAAGTAAATGACAAGTATTTAATTTATTTATTGAACTGAATTACTATTTCAAAAATTTAGCATTAAATTCTTTATTTAACATAAAAAAAACGTCTTAGAAGTTAGAACTATAGTTTTTAAGAATGTACTTTAATTTTTTAAAATTTTAGCTGACATTTTGTTCTTTCCAAAACCGATTCGATATTGTTATTATTATAGTTTCCTGAGTAGTGAAATTTTTTAAATATATTCGTTCCACTGAACAAAAATTGTCTACCATTGTGATAGATTATTGTAACTTTTTTAGTAGTAAAAATAAATTTATATCAAACAAAGGCGAAGATTGATTATTGCAATTCAGAGTAAATCATGAGGTATTAAAAAGTGTTGCAGATTAAATTAACACCAAAAAAAATTAAAATAATCAATTTTGGTGTTATTTTTTACAAGGAATGAAATTTAAGTTCATTAAATTTTTTTATAACTATAAAACATGAAGATATCGATAACTCCGAGTCTCCGACTCGGAGTCATCGATTTCTTCATATTTTATAATAATTAAAGATAGTCAAATAATAAAATTATTATTTTATATTTTAAGAATATTATATTTTTTCAAAATTATTTTCATTATTTTCAAAAAATTTTAACTATTTTTACTTAAATTTTTTTAATAATTTTCGAAGAAGTTCTTTGGCAATTATCAAATCCATTTGTTTACAATATTCAATTTCACGAAATTGCAATTATTCCTAAATTCTTTAATTAAATGCATATTATAGAAAATAAAAACTTCAAATAATATAAAAGAAAATTCAATTAAACTTTTTCAAAAAAATTAATTTCAAAATTCAATTATTTCTAAAAATTCACGCTATATTGCTTTTAATATTCAATTATAATCTAAAATTTTTACTGAAATTCATTTTTATGAAATAAAAATCAATTTTTATTAGAAAATTCTACAAGAATTTAATTATTTAAATGTAAAAGTAAATAATTTATTGAATAATTGAATGTTTCTCAAAATTCAATTCTCATAAAGAATTTTATTAACAAAGTTTTAAATAATTGAATTCTTTTGTCGAATTTTATTAAAACTTGCATGAACATAATTACTTTTTTCAAGAAATTCAATTATAATTGTATGAAAAATAATTGAAACGCTACGATGAGTTTTATTATTAGTAAAAATAATTGAATCTTTAAGAAGAATTTTATTACTCATAAAAATTATTGAATTTCTGCAATAATTTGTATCTTCTCTAGAATTAAATTTTTTTCTAGTGTTTTTAACTAAAATTCTTCAATAAATTCATTATTTTTAATAATTTTTAAAAAATTTCTTTGAGAATTTTCAAATTCATTCGTTTACAATTCAATTTTACAAAATTTCAATTATTTGGAAATTCTGCAATTAAATATATAGGTATTGAAAAATAAAAACTTCAAATAATTTCAATAAAAATTCTATTAATCTTTTAAAAAGAATTAATTCTACAGAATTGTTTGTCAAAAATATGAAAAATTAAGAATTTCAATGATTTTAGTTTAAAACTTTTTCAAAATTTAATTATTTCTAAAAATCCACGTCATAATGCTTTTAATATTTAATTATAATCTAACATTTTAACTAAAATTTATTTTTAAACACATTTTTATTAGTAAATTCTACGAGAATTCAATTATTTAAATACAAAAATAAATCATTTATTAATTTTATGTTTCTTGAAATTAAATTCTCATAAAAAATGTTATCAACAAATTTTTTAAATCATTAAATTCTTTGGACGAATTTTAATAAAATTTTTAAGAATAATTACATTTTTCGAGGAATTCGATTAAAATTGAATTAAGAATAATTGAAATTCTGCAATGATTTTTATTATTTATCAAAATAATTAAAGTCCTACAAGAATTTTATTATTTATGAAAATAATTGAATAATTGAGAAGAAATTCATAAAAAAATTTGTAAATAATTGAATTCCTTTAAAAATTTTTCTTATTTATGAAAATAATTGAATGTTTGCGAAGAATTTTATTCAAATTTTTTTTTCATAATGAAATTCTTTTGGAAAATTTTATTGAAATAGTAGATATTGAAAATCATTGAATTTTAGAAAACTTTTGAAAATAATTGAAATTTTGACATGAATTTGATTAAAATTTTGTAAAATAATTGAATATCAGAAAAGAATTTTATTATTTATAAAGAGAATTGAAATTTTGACGAGAATTTTTAAAAAATTTTTAACACAATTGAATTTAGTAACTATGTTACTAAGTTAGTTAGTAAGTTAGTAACGAAGTTAGTAACTAACTTACTTACTTACTATTATCCCTGGAGAAGCTAAATTCGTTGAATTTTTACGAATCGTTGACTTTTGTGTTTTATTTAAACTTTAAAGTAAAATTTCATACATAGTGAAAAATAACACCAAAGTAGATTATTTTAATCCTTTCTGGTGTTAATTTAATCATAGTGGGATTAATCTGTTGCGGATTATATTAATCCATTTTGGGCGTTATTTTAACACCTCACGTTTTACTGTGTTATTGTTTCAGTAGTGAAAATAGAATTTAGTCAGACAGAAACTTACATTAATTTTTCGAATTGCAATTTTAATATTAACAATAAATTTCAATTGGACAGCGGTCGAAATTATCTTTTGCAATTATTGTTTCAGTTATAGAAGTAAATTTTGATCGGACCGTAGCAGAGATTTATTATTAGTTTATTAGAATTGTTCTTTCAGTAGTAGAAGTAAATTTTGCTCAGACAGAATTGCGTGTTTAAAGTGAAACGAATTTAGTTGAAAAATTCTTCAGTTTAAAATTTCAAGAACCAAATAAAGAATTGAAAATTGAAAATCTTGTTGAATTATTCAAATACTCACTGTCCATCGAATGCAGGAGGTGGTTTCAGTCTCATTTTAATAGGTTGCACAATATTGGTAACATTTGAAAAATTGGTGTTATTATTAATGTCAATAATCCAAAGATCGACCTCGGGATTTGGTGAACCTGGCGTTGGATATCTTATTGTTCTCGATGGTGGGAATGTGCCACGTTTCGTTGCCGTCGTTGGTATACCACCGAATCCATTTTGTCCGAATTGCGTTCCAAACCATGGGAATTCAAGTTCAGTGACTTTGGTATCATTGAAGCTGGCGAAGAGAATATGTGAGCCATCAGGACTGGACCATATTGCCTCGGGTCTCGGTAAAACTTCCTCCTGATAGAGCCAATCGGGAACGCCATTATATACAACTCCTGGTACACCAGTGTCTGTCAAGCGAGCGTCCTCCGTTGCCGATGGCGATATTCTCAGATAAATGTCATTCTCTGATATCATTAGGAGGGTTGTCGTGTTCCCAAGCCAGGTCGCATGCTGTAGACGTGTCTGATGGAGCTTCGATAAAGTGTGAAGGCGAAGTGGCATGTGATGGCTGTGGACAATTGAGAGTTTTGTCTTTTATTACTTTTCCTCGTGTTTTTTTTTCTTTTTTGACTTTTTTTTTATTTTTTCTACCTTTTTTCTAATTCTTTCTTTTTGATTTCTTTTTTTATGCTCGTTTTATACTTACTCGTTTGCGACATCGTACACTGTGTAATGAGCAGTAAAGGTGTGCCGGAACACCTGGAAAAATCAAGTCTGTCTTAATTTGAACACTTTTTTTGGATCATTAATTTTTATTTTTTCTCTTTTCATGGTTGACACAAAAATTTAATTTTGTTTTTCCCTTACTTTTTTCTGATTTTCAGACAAAATTTTTATTTTTTTCCTGATTCTAAAGAAAATTCTGTTGTACTATCAAAATGATTAGATACTAGAAAAAAAAAATGTTCTTACATTTATTTTACGAATTTCCTTAATTTTAAAATTATTTAAAAACATCAGTAACTACTTTCACTATAAAAAAAAAGTTCTAAATTAGAGCTGATCTTGGTATTAAAATAGAACCAAATTACAATTTAGTACCAAAATTGGTACTAAATTAGTACCTTTCTTTTTACAGTGATTATTAAATAAACATTTAATTATTATTCTCCATGAGAAATTGAGATTTCCAAAAATTTCAAATTTTTGAGTCGATTATATTATAAGAATATTTCAATTGAATTATTATTTTCTAGAATTTTTAACTAAAATTCTTCTTTAAATCAATTATTTTGAATAAATTTTGAAAAAGTTCTTTCAGAATTTTTAAAGTTATTTATTTACAATTCAATTTTACAAAAAAAATTCAATTTAATTAAACTTTTTCAAAAATATTAATTCTACAGAATTGTTAGTTAAATGTATGAAAACTTAAAATTTTCGAAGATTTTAATTTGAAACCTTTCTAAAATTCAATTATTTCTAGAAATTTCATACTATAATGCTTACAATTTACAATAAGTAAAGTTAAATCAAAAATAAAATTCAATTATCTAAAATTTTAACTGAAATTCTTTTTTAAATCAATTTTTATTAGAAAATTAAAAAATTAAATATTAGAGAATTCAATTATTTAAATACAAAAATAAATAATTTATTGAATTATGTTCATTTATTGAAATGTTCAATTTATTGAATAATGTTTCGAAAAATTGAATTCTCATAAGGAATTTTATCAACAAATTTTCAAATATTCTTTTGACGAATTTTAATAAAATTGTTAAAAATAATTAAATTTTTTTAGATATTCAAATAAAATTTTATTACATTAATTGAAATTCTGCGATGAGTTTTATTATTTATGAAAATAATTAAATTGTTTTGGAAAATTTTATTAAAATCGTAGATATTAAAAATAATTGAATTCAGGAAAATTTTTGAAAATAATTAAATTTTGTCTAAAATTTTCTTTCTAATTTTTGAAAATAACTGAATTTTAGAGAAGAATTTTTTTTTTTTAAATAATTGAAATTTTGAGGAGAATTTATTTAAATTTTTTAATATAACTGAATTTCTACCATGAGTTTTATTATTAATGAAAATTAATTAAATTCGTTTGAAATTTTTATTATATTTATGAAAATAATTAAATCTTTAGGATAGAATTTTATTTAATTTCTTTTTAAATAATTGAATTGTTTTGGAAAATTTTATTAAAATAATAAATATTAAAAATCATTGAATTGAGGAAATTTTTTGAAAATAATTGAAATTTTGCCAAGAATTTTGTTAAAGTTTTTGTAAATATTTGAATTTAGAAGAAAAAATGAATGAATTATTTATTTTTGTATTTAAATAATTGAATTCTGATAAGAATTGATTTAAAAAAGAAATTTAGTTAAAACTTAAAAAAATAATTAGAATTAAGCTAAAGTAGGATTCTTTAGAAATAATTAAATTTCATAAAGTTTATAAATTGAAATCTTAGAAATTCTAATTGCTGTAAAAGTAGGTATAATAATATTTAAATATAAAAATTTCTAATTTGTTAGCTTCCTTAAAAATCAAAAGTTTTGAATAATATTATTAAAAAATTCTAAAAAAATAACTGAATTTTGGAAGACATGCAGTTCAAATTTTCATTAAAAGAGTTTCAAATGGTTTTATATTAAAAGTATTTCGAAATTTTAAGCAAATAAAGAACAATAAGTATTTAAATATTTATTTTTAAAAATGATTGAAATTTGAAAGATTTAATTTGGAAATTCTAAAAAAAGCAGAGATTTCTAGAAATATTCATAAAAAATTCCGAATTAAAATTTTTGAAGTTTTGAATTTCGAATAGTTTTAATTAAATAATCTGAAGATTCTATTTTTTAAAAATTTTATACCAAACTCTTTTGAAATTAGTTGTATTTTTGAATATTCACATGTAACTAAACAGTTTTTGTATGATTTAAATTCTTTTAATTCAATTAATTAATTAAATTAATTAAATTAATTAAATTAATTAAAAATCAGGGAAGCACAAAATCAAATTTTTGTGCCATAACCCTCATTTTGAACAAAAATTGTGAAAAAAAAATTTTTGTTGCACCTTTTGCCTTGACGTTAATTTTGACATTTTATAGGGACGGTTTGTTGAAAAATGAAATTTTTATTAATATTTTAAAGGAGAATGTTGGAGAAAAAATGTTTTGACGCTTCAAGTTAAGGCTAATTTTAGCGAGGTTCTAAAATAAGAAATAGATTACTTGGAAAATTAGTTTTTTCTAAAACTAAACGAAGTTATTTTTTTCCAAGTCAATTTGCCTTTAAATGATAGTTCTCTATCTTTTGAACTTTTCAGTAGGAAAATCGAATAATTCTTTTCAATCGAAAGCTTTATCTTAAATCTACCCTTTTAACCCGGATTTACTTTGAATGCATTAAATCCTTGCGATTCTTTGAGGAGTTAACTTTACGACATTTTCTTAAAAACGATGTTAAAGTTAGACTCGTCAGTCATAAAATTTAATACTGACAGTGAATTCAAGTGAAGAAGAAAAAATAGATTCTTGTGTAAATTTTAATGTTTGCTGTTTTGAATTTTAAAATAGGTTGCTTTCTATTTGCTCAAAGAAGGGGAATAATTTTTTTTAAGTTCTCACATATAAAAAGGGATTGTATTTAGTAACAGCAACAATTCGCGCACGGCGGATTTCTCAATCACTTTTTTAAATAAAATTAACAATTTTAAAGATAATATAGAACGTAAAAACCTTTCATTAAAATTTTTTTTTTATAAAAATAAAATACGAATTGGAATATATAGTTTTAGTATTACTATAATTATAATAATCATATATTATGACATAGGAAATTCAGGGAAAAGTCAAGAATTCTTATTAAAAGTACTGAAAAAAATTAAATTTTTAGAATTCATAAGAAAATTCTGAATTTTTGTGTCTTTTTTGTTTGACTCATAAACTAGAAAATTACCACGAATTCTAATACAAAACCTTCAATTTTTTCAATTTCTGACAAAAATTTATTTTGAAATATCTTAAATCTTGAACAACTATCGTAAAATATATAAATTATTTAATGAATAATTTTACTTAAATATTTCAAAATTAATTCAATTTTAAAAGAGTTGCGTTTACAATTTTCATAAAAAATTAGCTTTAAACGATTTCAATTTTAAATTTTATAAAATTTAAATGTTGAATGAATTTTATTAGAAATTTTAATAAACTTAGATTTTTGAAAAAATTTAATAATTCAAAATCTTCAAAAAATTAGTTAAATTTATCAATACATATTTAATTAATTATTAAAAATAATTAATTCATAGAAGAATTTTAGTTAAAAACACTACAAAATTTGAATTTTAAAGAAGTTACAAATAATTGCAGAAATTCAATTATTTTCAAAAGTAATAAAATTCTTATCACAAAATTCAAATATGTTCAAAATTTATAAAAATATCTTATAAAAAATTAAATGTACATTTAATTTTTTTCATTAATAATAAACATTTTACTGAAATTCCATTACTTTCATAAATAATAAAAATTCTTAATTTTAAGAAACATTCAATTGTTCAATAAATTATTTATTTTTGTATTTAAAAAATTGAATTCTTATAGAATTTTCTAGTAAAACTTGATTTTAAAATAGATTTTTATTTAAAATTTTAAATAATTACTTAATATTAAAACTATTAGAGCGTTGCAGAATTTCAATTATTTTTCATACAATTTTAATCAAATTCCTTGAAAAAAAGTAACTATTCTAAAAAATGGATTAAAATTCGTCAAAAGAATTCAATTATTTAAAAATTTGTTAATAAAATTCTTTATAAGAATTAAATTTTAAGATAATAATATTGATATGGAAATAATTTTTAAAAAGTTACTGTAACAATATTCTTATAATATAAAATAATGATTTTAACACTAGATCCTCTTTATGTTTTATAACAATATTTTTAAAGTTGATTAATTTCAAAAAAGTTTAAATTTGAAATTTTTAAAAATCTTAATTCATATGGAAAAATAATAATAATTAAATATTTAAAATATTTAGAAAAGAAGTTATTGTTTTCGAATAATTTTACAATTAAAGATATTCGTAAATAAATTTAACAGAACATTTTTTTTTAATAAAATTTTTTCTTTCTTTTCTAAAAATTCAAAAAATTTTTAGTTTCATTTTCATTAAATTTTCTAATTGACAAATATAATTTATAAATATTTTTTCTTTTATTTTTAAAAAACGTTGAATTTTATTAAAACAATTGAAATTAAGAAATAGAATTGATGCAAATTATTTCCTTATGAAAATTGAGAATTTTCTACAAAAATATTAAGATTATTATACACTGTAAAAAAATTTAGGGAGTTAACGGACTCGGGAGTTGGGAGTGAAATTTTTCGAGTTAAAAATTAACTCCAAAAGAGAGTTAATTTACTAACTCCCTCTAACTCTCTTTATCAACACCCGCGCGAGTTATTTTTTCCATGGGGAGTTAGCATTTGGGTGTAAAGTTTTAACTCTCTCTATTTAACTCCCCTGGCATTAACTCCCCAATGGGTGCGACTTTTATAGACCCCCCGGGGGAGTTAAAATTTAACTCCCTTTTTTTACAGTGTAGTTAATTAATAAATGTAATTTTTATTGTATCTGTTGTGAAAGTGAGAATTGTAAATTTATTGTGATTTAATTTTCAGTAGTACGAGTCAATTTTGGCCAGACTGAAGTTAAGATGAACTGTTATAATAATTATTTTAGTAGTAAATATAAATTTTGGTCAAACAGAGGCTGAGACTAAATTTTATTGTGCTTCAGTAGTAGAAATAAAGTTTGGTCAGACATAAATTGAGATTCATTAGTGGATTTATTGTTTTAGTAGTAAACACTAAGTTTGGTCAGACAAAACCCGCTATTAATTATTATAATTCTTGTTTTTTTTTAAAAAAATTTATCAGTAAAAAATTATTCTTTGTAAATATCGATTGAATGTAATAGTGTAAGAAACCTTGTTAGGTAGAAACTTTGATTGATTATTAAGAATTCTTTTTTTCATAAAAATGAATTTTGTTTACAATTGGACAAAACTTTAAGCATTAAGAATTAAATTTTAAGTAGTAAAAGTATTTTCTGGTCAGACAAAAGTTTAGAATAATTATTAGTATATTTATTTATTTACAAACTCCGTACTAATAAAATAATTATTTTAATAGTAAAGTTTAATTGTAGTCAGACATAAACTTTTATTAATGATTAAAATTTTTCTTTCAGTACTAGAAATAAATATTTGGTTGAACAAAACTGAATAGAAGACAAAAGAAAAGTATAATTATTGTAATTATTATTTTTGCAGTATATTGGAAATTTTAGTACTCTTTTATTCCACAATCGATAAAAATAAATACAACCATGTCACAAATATAAACTATAAAAAAAATCTTCCCCATTTAATATTAAAAGACAAAAAGTGTTATAAATCTTCGAATCCAATTTCGTCGTCTTTGTATTGTTCTCCTTATTTGCTTTTTCCAAGAGCTTGAATAAATTGACTTTAAAATCAAGAAAAACAAGGTAATAGTGAATCATGCAACAGTATCTATTTGAATTTGACATTAAAAAGCAATTTTCATTCTTCCCTCTGATTTAAAAGATATCGTTTACATATTGTTTTAAATTCTAATTCACAAGCGACATAGTTTGTTATTTTTTTTTTCTTAGGCTTCTTTCTCTTATTCTCCCTTTTTTTCCTCTCTAAAATGTAACTTTCGCTAAAGAGGTATACAGAAATAAAGTACTTAAAAGAGACTTAAATCACCGTCGCATGGCTTAAACGACTTTAAAGTACTCTTGATCGTGTTGTTTCGTTCCACTACAAGTAACAATGCGTCATAAGTACAACATTATACGGTGGGTTATAGAAAATTTAGAAGGAACACTTAAAATACTTCAACTTGTAACAAATCGTTTTATCTAGTACAAACTGTGTCATTAAACAAATGGCGACATTCAGACGCGACATTTAAACATCTCTAATTGTTTTCTTAAGTGTACAAACTACAAACGTTTTAGACATAGTCGAATAAAAATTTTACACAGAAAAGGAAAATATTTCTGCGTTAAAATATATTTATCCTTTCCTTTGTTATTATTTTTTCCTCTTCGCATTTAGCATCTGTTATTATTTATTTATCCTTTGTTTTTATTTTTCTTCTTTGCGTTTAGAGTCTGTTGCAGAATAAAAATAATGATAAACGTTCTTTTGTTTTATGACAAGTTTAATTCTATTGTAATGGAAGAGTTGTCAGATGGCGAAAGGGGTTGGCTTTTTTTTCATTTGGGAAATTTTCATTAAATGTGCTTCAGACATTATATATAACGAACAATTTTCAAATACATTCAACCGTGGAGTTTATCTCGTGAAATGCTTTTGAAGAGTTGAATGCATTTTGTTAGTGGATTATATGCAGAATATAATATTAAAGTAAGCTACTTACTGGTTTAACATTGTGTTTAAAAAGCACGTAACGCAAGTCAGAACTGCACTGGTATCCTTGAACATTAAGCTGCCTCTGGAAAAAAAGTCAAATATAATTAGTGACCATTTTTTGTCCGAAACTTTTTTTAGTACCAAGTTTTTTTATTTTTTTCTATTCTCTATAATTTTTTAATTCTTCTATTTTATATATTTTTAAATATTTTTTTTCGTCGTTTTTTGTTTCATTATGAAATTTAGAAAAAGAATATAATATAATTAATGAAAAAATTAATTAACTGTACAAAACAATTATTATTCTTATTTTTTAGAAATAAAATGAAAAAAACTGGCATAACTTCTGTATAATAATGATTCTCTAAATTTAAATTGTTAAAAATGTTTACTAATAATTAGAATTAGTGACTGACTTGTTGCTTTTGAATAATAATTTATATTATTAGTGAAATTTACTATAATTCAATAGTAAAAAGTCAGTCATTAATTCAAATTAGTAAAAATTTAAGTGATTCAAATTTAAAAAGTGATAGTTATATAAAAGTCATGACATTTTTTTTCATTTATTTCTAAAAAATAAGGATTTCTTTAAAAAGCTTGATTGAAAAATAATTAAGAATTTATGGGTTTTTTTTTAATTAAAAAAATACTTTTAATTTTGTTTAATTTATATCAAATTTTTTTTTAGAAACAAATAAAAAACTTCTAAAGAAAATTTTTCAACAAACTCTCTTAATTTGAATCAGTTAAATATCATGATTTTAACTGACAATCAGTGGCTGACTTTTTGCTTCTGAATCAGTTAAAAATAACTGATTTTCAGTAAAAAAAATAACTGAAAATTTAGTTAAACTTGACTAATTAAATCAGTCAAAAAAAAAAAAATTTACTGAAACATCAGTTATTTATATTTTTAATTGACAATCAGTTATTATTAACTAATTGTTAGTAAAAATATTACAATTTGAATTAGCGACCGACTTTTTGCTTCTAAATCAGTTATTTTTAACTCATTCAAATTTAGAGGGAAGCTTTCAGTTTTTTATAGAAAAAGATGAACAATATTTACATGATCTTGATTTGTGAATTATTATTTTTTCATTATAACAAGATTATTTTTTTTAGAGAAAAGGAAAAATTTTTGCATAATTTCTCTTTCTTAATGACAATTTCTTTAACAATATCTCCAGTTTTCTTTCAAAATAAAGAAAAATATTTGCTGAATTAATACTTTACGAATTTTTATAAATAATTCATAATTTTCTATTCACTTTGTATTCTTTCAAAAAAGAGCTTACTTTATTCTCAATTCAGCAATAATTTTTCTTTTTTAGAAAAAATGAAGTACAAATTCTGGATTTATTAATTTCATTTTTTTAGTTATAGTTTATAAAATTTCAACTTTTAATTGGTGGAAATTGACTAAATTGTGGAAATTGACTAAAGATTAAATGAACAAATTTTTTTAGGTAAATATAATTGTGCGTGTAGAATATTAGAAAACAAAAGAAGTTTTTTGTCTAGAAGTTTTCTTTCATTTCATACATATTTTTTGAATTAAATTATATAGGAAGCAAAAATAGCGAAATATTTTTCACATAAAAATTTAATTTAATCCTCACTAATTTTTTTCAATACGTTATTAAACAAATACGCATTTTTCCTCAAAAGCAGAGTAGTGTGATTTTTTACAATTTAACTTTTTTTTATGCATTTGATTGTCGGTATTTTGTTGTATATTCAGTTTACGATTATATTTCATAATAAAAACCACTTTTATTGGACAGTAAAGTTGATTTTTATTGTGGCAAAAGGTGAAACAGTGATGGATTTGCTAACATTTATCACCCTCTTTTTTTTGTATCCTTTGTTGTCGACCAGATATCGTTAATACGATAAAAGGTTAATTAAAAGATTCGGTAAAAAAGTTATGTTCTATCAAAAATTAGTAAAGAATTATAAGCTATACTTAGAGCATTTTTTTTAAAGAAAGATTAAGATTTTTTTATTTTTCTTTATTTTTTTAGAAATAAAATCTATTTATAGATGAAAAAATTTATTTTTAATTCTATTTTTTATTCATTATTTAACCCTTTAATTCTAAATATCATCCTGCATATTGAATCCGTCATTTTGAATTTTTAATTGTGATCAATAACCACAAAAAACCCCCGAGTAACAAATTCCATGCCAATCCGATCGATTTTCAAAATATCGTCCGCCATATTGGATCCGCCATCTTGGAATTTATGAAACTTCGGTTTTTTAATTTTAAGCTTAGATATTACGGAGAGCATTCTTAAAATTAATTATAAAATTCCAATTATTTCACAGAATTTTTATTTAATAGTTATGAATATTTAAATTACCTTTAATTTAATTTCAAATGTTCCGAAAATTTCGAACGGTTCAAAAAATCGACAATATTTTTCTTGCTTCTTCTAATTTGTATTTGTTTTTAATTAAAATAAAAATTTTGTTTAAAAATTCGAACAAAAAAAATTCATTCATTTGAATGTTCAAAACTTTAGAAAAATAATCTCTACTTACTAAAATTGGTTAATTGATTAATTTTTTAATCGAGAATTTTTATTTAACTGAACTTTCAATCTAGAGAATTTCTACTCAACCCTCGTTTTTTTCAGAATAATTTATATTTAAAGAAAATTTTGTTTAGCATATTTCATATATTATATGAAATATAATTAATAAACCGAAACAGAATTTTTAAATTCTAGAATTGTTTTTAATCTTTATGTTATTTTGTAATTTTGATTTAATTCTAGACCGATGAGTTTGAAAAAAAAAATTGATTAGATAGCAGTGGTTTTTCGAGTGAAAGCACTGAAAAAATGCCAAAAAAAATTGATCCTTGTCGCTTAATCATGCACCTCTTTAGAAAAAGTAATTTTTGGCAAAAATGTAGTACCTTTAAGTAATGAAGAAGTGATTTTTTTTCTTTATTCTTTTTAGAGGGGGTTAAAAGACCTCTCTTCTCGCGGTATATAATCATCCATCTCCAACTGTCCCATTAGAAACGTTATATACTCTCAAGCACCTTGAAATATTCCCAAAAGTAAAACTTCGGGCCAAGAGAAAACTGAGTAAAGCGCATCTCACTTTTAGTGCTTTTTTCGCACACTTATTTTTTTTCCCTCTCTCTTTCTCGTGACAATTCGGAACTTTAGTGGCGACATCGGGTGCGGCATCCTAGTGGACGCCAGATCTGTTCGGATCAATGCGGTATTCCCTCGTGTTCCGGTCCCCCGGTTCAAAAACCCCTTCTCTCTCTCTCTCTCTCTCTCTCTCTCTTCAGTGTAGTACATGAGGGAAAAAGAAGGGGATGAGGATTTGGAACTCGTCCACGAAACGAGTACCCCTTCTTCTTTCTCTCCCACCCTCTCTCTTTCACTCATTCTGTCTTATTCGTTTCCTTCTTCTTTCTTCTTCTTTCTCATCTTTATTTTCCGTATCCTCTTACTACGATCTTGGTGAGATCAATTACCCTGGGTTTCTGTTACAGCTCCTTTGCTCTTCTCTCCTCTTATACCTTCTTTCCACTGGTTTTGCAGTCTTGGAAGGGGAGAGAGAGAGAAAAATCGAGCTATCGAAGTAGAAAATGCAATACCCTCGAGCTTCCTTTTCCGCATTCATACTATACATGTATATATAAATATATATATATGTATATATTTTTTTTATACATATATATATGTATGTATCAAACTGTAGAATACGTTGCATTCCACGTTTTCTTTGTTAAATATATATATATATATATATATATAAAAGAGAAAGAGAGGGAGGGGGGGACTTTGTTTTATTTTGAGTTGCAGTAAGCGGCACAAAAAAAGTAACAAAAATGTGTGAGAGAAGCTCAAGTGTATAAAATTGCAGAAGGTTTGAATTCCACTGTTTGTTGTTAGGACTGAGGTTTTTTTGAGTACACATATGTGACGAGGCAAAAGGTTTTTGCAACTAATTTGCTTTTCCATTAGCGTTCGCATTTTCAACAACAACAAAATTTCGCCCCAAGTCGATATTATAATCAATTTCGTATTAAATTTACGGCTAATAAAAAGCAAATTCATTTTTTTTTACAAAAAAGTAAAATAATAATATTAATGTGAAATGTTTGCACTGAGAAAAGAATCTAGCGCCACAGTAAATCGTGAGGTATTAAAAAGTGTTGCAGATTAAATTAACACCAAAGAAGATTAAAATAATCAATTGTGGTGTTATTTTTTCCAATGAATGAAATTTTAGTTCATTAAATTTTTTTATAACTATAAAACATGAAGATTCAAATAACTCCGAGTCTTCGACTCGGAGTCATCGGTTTCTTCATATTTTATAATAATTAAAGATGACCAAGTAATAAAATCATTATTTTATATTATAAGAATATTATACTTCTTCAAAATTATTTTTATTATTTCAATTCAATTATTATTTTCAAAGATTTTTAACTACAATTTTACTTTATATAAATTATTTTTAATAATTTTCAAAAAAGTTCTTTGTCAATTTTCAAATCCATTTGTTTACAATATTCAATTTCACGAAATTTTAATTATTCCTAAATTCTTTAATTAAATGCATATAAAAAATAAAAACTTCAAATAATATCAAAGAAAATTTAATTAAACTTTTTCAAAAAAAAAAATTAATTTCAAAATTCAATTATTTCTAAAAATTCACGCTATATTGCTTTTAATATTCAATTATAATCTAAAATTTTAACTAAAATTCATTTTTATGAAATGAAAATCAATTTTTATTGGAAAATTCTACAAGAATTTAATTACTTAAATGTAAAAGTAAATAATTTATTGAATAATTGAATGTTTCTCAAAATTCAATTCTCATAAAAAATTTTATTAACAAATTTTTAAGAATTGAATTCTTTTGTCGAATTTTATTAAAACTTGCATGAACATAATTACTTTTTTCAAGGAATTCAATTATATTTGTATGAAAAATAATTGAAAACGCTGCGATGAGTTTTATTATTAGTAAAAATAATTGAATCCTTAAGAAGAATTTTATTACTCTTGAAAATAATTAAATTTCTGCAATAATTTGTAACTTGTCTAAAATTAAATTTTTTTCTAGTGTTTTTAACTAAAATTCTTCAATAAATCCATTATTTTTAATAATTTTTAAAAAAGTTCTTTAAAAATTTTCAAATTTATTCGTTTACAATTGAATTTTACAAAATTTCAATTATTCGGAAATTCTGCAATTAAATATAGATTGAAAAATAAAAACTTCAAATACTTTCAATAAAAATCCTATTAATCTTTTAAAAAGAATTAATTCTCCAGAATTTTTTGTAAAAAATATGAAAAATTAATAATATCATTGATTTTAGTTTAAAACTTTTTCAAAATTTAATTATTTCTAAAAATCCACGTTATAATGCTTTTAATATTTAATTATAATCTAACATTTTAACTGAAATTTATTTTTAAACCCATTTTTATTAGTAAATTCTACGAGAATTCAATTATTTAAATACAAAAAAAATCATTTATTAATTTTATGTTTCTTGAAATTAAATTCTCATAAAAAATGTTATTAACAAATTTTTTTAAATCATTAAATTCTTTGGACGAATTTTAATAAAATTTTTAAGAATAATTACATTTTTCGAGGAATTCGATTAAAATTGCATTAAAAATAATTGAAATTATGCAATGACTTTTATTATATTTATAAAAATAATAAGATAATAATAAGAATATGAGGCATTTTACGCGAAATGTCCTAAGTTGAAATTTCAACTTCTTGAAAAAAATTGAAACTTGAGGAATTTGTTGTTCTATCAAGTAGAAATGTGACCCGAAAAATATTTTTGATTTTTTCGAAAAATTGAAAGGGGTAGAGGGGGGTCAATTTGACCAATTTTGCCAACACCGGCTACTTTGTGAATTTTTTCTGAACATACTTGTAATGGGAAAATTTTTTTAGAATATGTTTCTGAAAGGTTTTTTCGTCCTCTTTCCAATGGTGTATTTCATTTTTTAATATTTTAAAAATTTACCCTAATTTTTGATAATTAATATTTAATTTTCAATTTCCGAAAAATCGGTCCGTTTTTTTTTAAAATAAATTATTGCAAACGAAATCTGAGGTTTTTTCCTATCGGCATGTAAATTTTTAGAATGCCCTTTTTTTGTTTTTGAGTTATTAAATTTCAAAGAATAAATTGCGTCCCGGGCGCCTCGTCTCACGCCGATTGCCACGCGGCTCAGTGCAACCGCGACGCAGAGCGTCGCAATTTATTCTTTGAAATTTAATAACTCAAAAAGAAAAAAAGGGCATTCTGAAAATTTTACATGACAATAGGAAAAAACCTCAGCTTTCATTTGCAATAATTTATTTAAAAAAAAAACGGACCGATTTTTATGAAATTGAAAATTAAATATTAATTATCAAAAATTAGGGTAAATTTTTAAAATATTAAAAAATAAAATACACTATTGGAAAGAGGACGAAAAAACCTTTCAGAAACATATTCTAAAAAATTTTTCTTATTACAAGTATGTTCAGAAAAAATTCACAAAGTAGCCAGTGTTAGCAAAATTGGTCAAATTGACCCCCCTCTACCCCCTTCAATTTTTCGAAAAATCAAAAATATTTTTCGGGTCACATTTCTACTTGATAGAACAACAAATTCCTCAAGTTTTAATTTTGTTCAAGAAGTTGAAATTTCAACTTAGGACATTTCACATAAAATGCCTTATATAGCAATAAGAAATCTGAATTTCTCAAATTATTTCAGACCCATGCACAAAAAATGAAAAAGGATTACACTTATATTTTAATTATTTTTCAACAATTTGTTTACATTTTATATTAGTCACAAAAGATTAAAGAATAACACATAAAAAGTGATATTTTCTTACAGATTCTGTAAAATATTTGAATTGGCCATCTCCCCCGGACTTACCCTATTTAACTTTAGAAGAATCCTTTCATCTTAAGCTGATTTTCCTTTAAATATTTATTTGAAAGGATTTCTTTTTAGGACAAAAGAAAAGTCTTTTAAAGTATATCCTTTAACAGCATGTGACTGTTACAGAAATCAATGTTAATTTTTTCGACCACTTTTCTCCTAAAATATTAAATAAATTAAGCTAGTTTTTTGTGAATAACTCTAAAATATAATAAAGAAGAGCAGTGATGTGCAAAAGTTTTAATAATTCTAAAACAAATTATAAAAAAATACTTTGAAATCGGAAAAGACGAGAAATTGATTAAAAGTGATTTTGAGAACTGATAATTTTAAAGTTATTTTTTAATAAATAATTTTAAAAATATTAAAACTTTTTCACATCACTGCCCTTCTTTATGATATTTTAGAGTTATTCACAAAAAACTAGCTTAATTTATTTAATATTTTAATATTTTTAATATTTTTAATATTTTAATATTTTTAAGAGAAAAGTGGTCGAAAAAATTAACATTGAATTCTGTAACAATCACATGCTGTTAATTATTAAAAGAATTTATTTTGCTATTTAAAGAACAGATTTTTTAGAGAAGAATAAACAAATAGGTTATTAATATTTTATTTATTACTACCTATTATTAATAAATAATTCATTAATTATTACTATTATTATTTATTAGTTTTAAATAAAATTAAATTAAACACTCTACACTACCTGCGGTAATTGTGCAGTCCCTACTTTTTTCATGGTTATTCAAAAACTTTAAACTTGAAAAATATATAATAACTAAAATATTTTCCTTTTTATTCATAATAAACTGCTCAAATTCTGGCAAAAATGACAAAAAAATGTTCATTTTTTACTTAAATATTTCATAAAAATTCCATTTTCAATAATTTTTTAAATTTATTTATATCTTCCGAAGAAATTAACGTTCATCAACATTCATAGGCCCATTTTAATCCTATTTTTTTAAAAATAAAAATAAAATAAAAATTAATTTACGAATTTAAACTTCATACGAGAAAAATTTCACGCGAGAATACTGCATACAAGCAAATTTTGATAGCAAAATAGTTAAATTTAATTTGAAAACTATAAGAGGACATAGTCAGGATTAAAAATTACAAAGTTTAATAAAAAAAATTAATTTAAATTGCAAAACTTGGATCTTTTTTGAAAACCGGAAAAAGCCGCAAAAGAATAATAATAAAATATTAAAACTATATAAATGACTAATAATACATGGAATAATAAAATAACGAAACACTGCAAAATACCTTCTAATCATAAATAATAAATAATTACAAGTAATAATAAAAAAATGAGAATTTTTTTGCATATATAATAACAAGTAATTATAAAAAACTGAGGACTTTTTTTTACATATTTTTTGCACAGTTGATTAATGCTTTATCGAAAAAAGATTGAACTGACTTCCTGTCGTTTCTTTTTTGTTTGTTAATAAAACATGTGAATAAAGCGTATATCGAAAAATAAATATTTTGTTTTCATTTTTAGTTTGGGATGCGCGGAAAGTGCTACCGGATGCTACATAATTCCAGAGCCAACACCAGCAACGAATAAGGTAACTTAATTTAATGAAATATAAACCTTGTTGTACAGTCAAGTTGTGTTACTTCGCATCTGGTTTAAAGGATTTATACCTGCGATCACTTTACGAGAACTTCAAGTATTTCTTCGCATAAAAAATTAATTATTACAAAATTATTTCTAATTGAATTACATAATTTATTTCTTACTATTACAATTCATCGTTATAATAATTATGTCAATTTATTGTATTTATAATTATATAATAATTTTTTTATATTTTTATTTTTTTACATTATATATTTTTATATTACCTATATTTTATTTAATTAGCAACAATTCGCGCGCTAAAGCGCGCTGCTAACTTCTTGCTTGCTTTTTTAAATAAAATTAGTAACTTCAAAAATAATAGATTTAAAAAATTTTTTAATTCAAATTTCTGTTGAAAACACTAAAAAAATTGAATTTTTCAGAAATTATAAATAATTGCAGAAATTCAATTATTTTTAAAAGTAATAAAATTCAATTGTGTTCAAAATTTTAAAAAAATTCTTGTCAAAATCCCAATTATCTTTATAAATAACAAAATTCTTCTCCAAAGTTCAATTATTATTTTAAAAAATGTCAATAAAGTTCTTGTCCTAAATTCAATTATTTTCAAAAAATTTTCTCATTTCAATGATTTTCAATATCTACTTTTTTAATAAAATTTCCCAAAAAGAATTCAATTATTTAAAAAAAAAATTATTTACACATTTTTTTTATAAATTTTATTGCAAAAATTCAATTATTTTCATAAATAATAAAATTTTCTTAAGGAATTCAATTGTTTTCATAAAAAATAATTAAAAATTCTAGAAAATAGTAATTAAATTGAAATGATAAAAAGCAATTTTAAAAAAGTTACAGTTAACAATATTCTTATAATATAAAATAATGATTTTATCACTCGCGGTCATATTTAATAAAATTCATCTCAATAAAACATGAAGAAATCGTTCACTCCGAGTCTTCGACTCGGAGTAATCGATTTCTTCATGTTTTTATAACAATACTTTGATAAGTTGTTTATTTTAGAAAAGATTTTAATTTGAAATTTTTTAATATTTTAATTCATGTGGAAAAATAATAATAATTAAATATTTATTTAAAAAAAGAATTTTTTGATGTTTTCGAATAATTTTAGAATGAAATAAATGTAACAGAACATTTTTTTGAGTAAAATTTGTTTCTTTATTTTCTAAAAATAAAAAAATTTTCAATTACATTTTCAATGAGAATTTGTAATTGACAAATAGAATTTATAACCATTTTTTTCTTTTATTGTTAAAAAACTTTAAATTTTATTAAAACAATTGTAATTAAGAAATAGAAATTATGCTTGAGAAATGAAAATTAGTCATAAAACGAATAAATTTCCTTTTTCTTAATCATAATTTTTTAACAATTAACAATTTTCTATTTTTTTTAAATAAAAAGGAGAAAAATTTGCATAATTTAGATCAGTCAAATAAAATTTATTATAGAAAAAGCATATATGATAAACAACATTTATTTCTTAATTATAATTTTTAAAAAATGTTCTAATTTTCTTTTTTCAAATATTATTTTATTATTATAAATAATGAAAAAATACCTGCATTTAATTTGTCAAACAATATTTTTTAAAGAAAAAAAAACAAAAACAAAAGCATACAGAAAAACTAACTTCAAAGTGTAAACAGACAAAATGAAGGAATGAAATACGAAGATTATTATAGTTAATTATTGTTATAACAATTTATTATTATAATAATTTATTTTCATAGCAAGTTATTATTATAGCACATTATTATTCTGTCAATTTATTGTTACAACAAATTATTAAATGTAAATTTATTGTTAAAAGTCATTTAAAAAATTAATTCTCAAACTTCCCCTATAAATGAAAATATTTACTCCCCAATTTTTATTTATGAAAAATAAAAAAATTTCAATTTTGATCGAAACTTTTAGTTTCTACACAGAACAGAAGTTAAAAGTTTCGATCAAAGTTGACACTTCAGGAATTCAATGTGGACTTCAAATTAATCGACAATTTAACAAAAAATGTTCTTTTAATAAACAAAATACTAATAAATACTATTTAATAGAAAATATGTTCAAAAATTAAAAAGAAATTTTTAATTCTAATAGAGAAAAATAATGTGCGATTAAAGAAAAATGATTCAATATAAAATGAAGAGTAATATATACATATATATATTTAAATGAATAGAGAACTAGCCACACGCATCAACGCCTGTCACAGTGAAATTATAAACGCCGTTTTAAGCGAAATTCATTTGAAAATATGTGTAAAGTCCACTTTTGGCATAAACCCAAATAAATTCATTGTGTGTCGAGTGTAAACCATTCCGGTACTACATTCTTCATCGATTTGTGAACACGTTCATTATTTGTCAGTTATTCTCCCTTTTTTCTTCTATAAAAAAACCAAAAAAAAAAAAAAAAAAAAAAAAATGAGACAGAATAGTGTTGCTTCTACACTCGATTCGATAAAAAAGTTAACGATATAAAAGTATTCGTAGAAAAAAAGAAAGTTTGTAAAATTTTTTTTCTCCCAACTTTATACAATATTTTACACAAAAAGTTTTCACATTCCTTTTGTTTATAAACTTTCTTCTCAACGTCATCAAAATATTAAGAGTACAAAGCGTAAAGTAAACAAATGTTCCATTTTTCTTTCTAAATTTTGAAAATAAAAAAAAAAAATTCTAGTGTTCGTTTCAATAAATAATTTTTTTTTTCTGAAAAAATAATCCTTCTTTGATTTATTTTAATCTTTGATTGATTATTTTAATCCCTAATAGATTAAAGCGTTGCAGATTATTTTAATCCATTTTGGGGATAATTTCGTTCAAATACTGAAATTATTGATTTAATTACAATTTATTTGATTTAAATAAAAATTATTTGATTCAAGTAAATATTTATTGATAATAAACAAGTTGTTTGGTTATTTCAATAAAAGAAATTTTCTTTTTCAGTGATATTAAAAATATTTTCGTGAAAATTCAGAATAAAAGTCACAAGAACTGTGTTATTTATATATCACGGTTTCAAGTGTCAAAATTTACGTGGTCGGTGAAAATTGTTTGGCATTTTGTCTTAATTAAAATGAATCTGAGAAATTCTGTGTTAAACTTGATACCAGACAGTAGTAAACTGCAAAACGTCTACCTACATGAATGCAGACACACAACACGAGAATTACCATGAGAGAATTCATGTACATTCATGTATTTGTGTGTGTTCACGAGTTTCTACAGACAGATAATAATTGATTGGCAATTTGGAGCAGGAATTCCTTTGTTCAAAATGGACAACCAACAGCGGCTGCTAATCTCGATCATTGAATTAACTTACGTCTCAATAATTTATTATCAAGAATTCATGTTTGTTGAGAGACGTGATGACGTTTGTCGAGTGGCGAAACCATTCAAATTTAGATAATTACGATTTCAAGCGTGAAATTTCAAAAGGGAGAGAGAGAGAGAGAGAGAGAAGGAAAAAGAAAATTTCTATTTTACCAAAATTCAAAATTTCTCAAAAGAATATTATTATACGAATAAAGGAAAAATCTGTTTATTATGGAAATATTTATCACACGCGGAAAAACAATTTGTTTAAATTTTAAAACAATCAAATTTTGATTGAATTAATTAATAAACGCATTGCTGTTCAGTTAAGTAAACATTTATTTTGCTTTGATTAAAATTTTGCTTCAAATTATTTCTTTTAATGCAAAATTAATTATAACAAACAAAATGTTTATTTGAAACATAAATAAATTTATTTAAACACAAATTTATATTAAATAAACTGTATTTAGATTTAGAATAACCTTAAAATTATATTTACAGAACAAAATAGAGGTCACTTGGTTCAAACTTAATTCTTACCTAAGTGGATTATTATGAAACTTAATGAAAAATATTTTTTAAATGAAAATTATAAGGAAAAGTATTTTTAAATTTTTTGGAAAGTTTGATTATTATTTTTAACTCGTAGTTGACGGGAATTTAAAGTTTATTTACGCCCCTTTACCAAAAACTTTTGCCTTAATCCTAACATTTGATCCTAACTCTTGATCTTTGTCTCTTCTCCGGAAAATTTTGACCTAAATGTCACAGTTTCGTTTGCCTCTAAACCAATGACTTTTGCCTTAATTTTGATATCTCTCTTGATCTTTGCTCTCATCGTGACAACTCTCACCTACATTTAGAAGTAACATTCGCTTTATAAAGTGTTAATTTTGACCTAAATTAAGAGGTACATTTTGCGCATTACACTTATGTGAATTTTGACCTAAATGTTAGAGTTTTAATCACCTTTTGAACGATAATCATTTCCTTAACTCAGATATTAACCTTCTTGACCTTCGATTGTTAGACACAAAACTTAAAATTAAAGTTAGAGATAGAGTTATCTTTTAAGCGTGCTTTGACCTAAATTTAGAGGTGTATTCGCTTTATAACTGTGAATTTTGACCTAAACAGTATAGTTTAGTTCCCTTTTTGCACAACAATTTTTTCTTTGATGTTAATATTACTGTTTATTTTCGTCTTTCTGTAGACAATTTTGACCTTTTAAAGATAACATTCCCTTTATTATGTGTTAATATTGACCTAAATGTTAAAATTTCCAACGCCTATAAATTAATAACTCTTTCCTTAATCTTGACATTAGTCTTGACCTTTTTTCTTGATCAGAAAATTTGACTTTAAATTCAGATTTAAAATTAACTTTTTAGCGTGTTTTGACCTAAATTTAGAGATATATTCGATTTATAACTGTGAATTTTGACCTGAACAGTAAAGTTTAGTTCTCCTTTAGCCCCATTGTTACAACAATTTTTTTTATCTTAATATTACTGTTTATTTTCGTCATTCTATAGATAATTTTGACCTAAATTTAAACATTACATTCGCTTTTTATCTTAATATTGACCTAAATGTTAAAATTCTCAACGCTTATTAATTAATAACTCTTTCCTTAGTTTTGACATTAGTCTTGACCTTCTTTCTTGACCAGAAAATTTGACTTTAAATTTAGATTCAAAATTAGCTTTTTAGCGAGGTTTGACCTAAATTTAGAGAAATATTTGCTTTATAACGTGTGAATTTTATATCAAAAAGTTGGAGTTGAGTTTCATCTCTTAAACTTACCATCGTGATCTAAATTTAGAGGTACCTAATATTTGATTTATTCGTATAATTTTGACCTAAAAGTTAGTTTTAATCCCCTTTTCATTGATAACCCTTTCCTTAATCTTGATATTAATTTCTTCCCTTTCGTTCATTGGCTACAGAATTTCTATTTGAATTTTGAAGTAATATTAGCTTTATAGCATGTTTTGACCTAAATTTAAAGATGTATTCACTTTAGGACATGAGAATTTTGACCTAAATGTTAGTAATTCCTTCACCTTTTATACGACAAATTTTTCTTTAGTGTTGATATTAATTTTCACTTTTAATTTGACAATTTTGATTTTGACCCAATTTTAGAGATGATATTCGATTTCTAGCGTCTTAATAATTAATATTGACCTAAAAGTTAGAGATTCAATCGCCTCTTAATTGATAACTCTTTTCTTAATCTTAATATTACTCTAGACCTTCGTTTATTGATTAGAAAATTTAGATTTAAATTTAGAAATAAAATTAGCTTTTTAGCGTGTTTTGACCTAAATTTAGTGAAAATATTCGCTTTATGACCTGTGAATTTTGACTAGAAAATAGAGCTTTGTTCGGCTTGTTAACCAAAAACGTTTTTTAAATCTTGATGATACTCTGCATTTTCGTCTCTTAGCCTTACAAATTTGACCTAAATTTAGAGATCATATTTTCTTATAAGTAAAAATTTTGACCTGAATATTAGAGTTTTCATCCCTTTTTAATTGATAACACTCTCTTTAATTTTGATATTACTCTTGACTTTTGCTTCTTGACCAAAAAATTTCGATTTAAAGTTAGAGGTAAAATTAGCTTTTCAGCATGTTTTGACCTAAATTTAGAGATACATTTGCTTTATGACTTGTTAATTTTCACAGAAAAGTTGGAACTTTTTACGTTTCGTACCCGACAACTACTTTTTCAATCTTAATATTAATCATAGTTTTCGACTCTTAACATTACAAATTTGACCTGAATTTAATGACAATACTGGTATAACACACGTGGATTTAGACCTAAAACTTTTGAATCTACACTTTTGACCTAAATCTCATAATTATTAACCCATTCTTTTTATATCGATATTAATCTCTCGACCTTCATTTCTTGTAGTTTCGATTTAAACTTAAAGGTACAATTAACTTTTTAGTGTAATTTGACCTAAATTTAGTGGTAATATTCACCATATAACCTGTGAATTGTAACCTAAATTTTTGGGTTTTCTTTAATTATTTTTCCTGTAAATTTCGTGCTCAATATTTCGATGATATTTTTTTTTAAGTTGTAAATTTTCACCTAAACTTCTTGTTTCCTATTATCCCTTGAACATAGAATCTTGACCTGAATATAAAACAAATGTTTTTTGACCTGTCAATAATGCCTTTAATTTTAATCTTGTGTTCGGTTCTTGACCTGTAAATTTTTATCTATTTTTTTAATCTTCAACCTTGTTTTTAGTTTTCTTCCGTAAATTTCGTAGTTATAATTCTCTCTTGACCTAAATTTTAAGATTATGTTGACATTTTTTTTTCATTACTAGTTTAGCAGTACTTTTAAATTTTATCAAAAAATTGACCTTTTTTTCATTTCTAATTTCAATTTTTTCAAAAAAATTTTACTTCATTCATTCAAATTGGAGAAATTGATAAAATGTATTTGTCATTATTAAATTTGAGAAAATAACAAATTTATTGTTTTAATCCATTGAGAGTTGAAATAAATAATTAATTTTGTTGTTGATATTTTGTTGGATAAATAATGAAAGTAAATGACGTACCAGCGTGTGGTTGGAGACTAAAAGTGACACTGTGTTATTGGAAGTGTCCAGTAAAGCGAGGGAACCATCGTCTGCTTGATAAACGAACTTGTCGTGAGAAATCCATGTCGGTGGTAGTCTATGTGGTGTCAGATCTCCCCGTAAACAGTCCTCCAATGACAAACGCTTTCCGCTCCAATACAAAAGTTCATCGACGTATCTGTAATTAGCAACAACTTCTTTTGCACAAAACTCTTCTCAACATTTAACGCAAACAAAAAAAAAAAAAGAAAAAAAGAAAGAAACAGAAGAAGAAGAAGAAAATAGAAAAAAAAGAATCGTCTCCAAGTTCGTTTCCTCTCTTTTTTAATTAAATAGAATGTCGACTTTATTTCTCTATATATGGTTTTTTCTTCTTCCTTTAGGTCAAAGAAATTTATCAAATTTCTCTTCTATTTACTTCTTGAAAAATAAGAATATTAGATTTTGTTAGTTTCTCTTTTTTATTAATGAAGTGGATTTGTGAAATAAATGAGTGTCGTTAATTTTATTTTAGATATATTTTTTTGAATTATTATCATAATGGTTATTATTTATTTATGTTGGATAATTTTTTCACTGTTGTTTTACTTGAATAATAATTTTTATTTCTTCTTTCTAATGTTTATAATATTTTTCTATTTACTTTCTATTTTTGTAAAATTATTCCGTTTTATTTTTTGTATTATTCATTTTTCTTTTGGTTTTTTTTTTTGTAGAATTATTCTTCTTTTCATCTTTTTTTGTAAAAATTATTCCCTAGTCTTTATATTTATTTATTTTTTTGTAGAATTATTCGCTTTTTTATTTATTTTTTTCTATAAAATTGTTATCTTTTATTCGCCTTTCTTTTGCAAAAATTATTATTTTTTTTTAATTTTTGGAAATTATTCACTTTTTATTTTTTTGTTTCTCGAAAAATTATTCTTGTTTCTTTTAGTCCCCTTTTTTTGTAAAATTATTTGCTTTTCTTTTTATTATTTTTTTCTTGGTTCAACGAATGCAAAATAGACTTACCCAAGGAGGTAGATTGCTGTAACAATGCCAGCGATAATCATGCCAATAACCAAAAGGGAGAATATGATACTTCGCCAGTTGTGACCACTCTCGCCATACGTGAGATCCTGAAAAATAAAAAAAGTGTCCTCTGGGTTTTCAATTTGAAATTTCAAATTTCGTCTGTAAAAAATTTTCCTCTCTCTAAATTTATATTAGTGAAAATTTGTCCACCAATTCACAATAATAAGAATTTTAACCAATTTTTAGTCATTTTTCACTAAACGTTTAGTAAAAAAAAAATAAAACATTAATATAACAGATAATTAACTAAACAGAATATTTCACTAAAAATTAGTGAATATTCTTAATAGTGTAAATGAGAGGTTCAATTTTCACCAATTCAAATTAAAGAGACAAATAATTTGAAATTACCAAAATAATTATATAATTATAAAATTTATATTCATATGAATTAATTATAATTACATAACTAGTAAATAATTTATATAAATAACAATGTGCCTAAAGCTTCGAACATTCAAATAAATGACAATATTTGTATTATCCCTTTCAAATTCAAATTTTATTACAAAATATTATTTACTACATAAAAAATTAATTATCAACTTAGTAAATATTTAATTTAATTATTTTTCATTTCTAATTAATAATTTTAGAATATTTTTAGAAATATTCAAGCGGGAAAAATGTATCGTTCATTTGAGCGTTCCAAACTTTAGGAAAATTAATAAATAACTTAATGAATAAATTATCTAGAAAATAAATTATTTATAAAAAGTAGATGAATAATTTATACAACAAATAAATATTTATTCATGAATTTTTTTCTTATTTATTTCTTTTATTCTTTTTTGCCAAAAAGAATAAAAGAAATAAATAAGAAAAGAATTGTCACTTTTTCAAAAAAAAAAATTTTTACACAAAATTTTACTTTACAACTCGTAAATATAAAATGCATATTCAAAAAGTCCGATTGTTTTTCGCACTGTATGATTAACGTTTTGTTTGAAAATTGTGAAAAAAAATCCCATAAAACATTGTCAAGGTTTTTTTTCTATTTTGCTTTTTTTTCGTTTTTTTTGTTGTAAAATAATCGGGCTTTTCATCTTTTGTGTCACATATAATAACGGCGCCACAGATTGCATTCGGCGTCGTTCGTGAATATCATTGCCCTTCCCCCATTTCAGTTGGCGAGTTCAAATTCGCATGCATATTGCATTCGGGTTATGTCTATGCTGAAACTCACCGGAACACGCTCGGACCATGTAATACATACTGCGGCAAGATTTTGAAATACGCGCGAACCAACACTGAAAGCGTAATGTACTTAGGTTGCCGTGTCATCAACGCCAGGTCTGGGAAATTATGCACAGCATAGATAAACGTTTATGTCTTTGCCTCAAGTGTTTGCCCCCTTCTATCTTTGTCATAGTCAGATATTTCACTTTTCAACGTTCACAAAATTTTAATATGTAAATGATTTATAAAGCTGTAAATTTATAGGCAATGAAAAGAGAAAAAGTATATTTATATACTATTTACTATTTAGTAACAAATATATTTTTTTGAAATTTAAATATAATAAAAATAATATTTTTTATAAATAATATTTTCATTTAAATAAGTCAAGAAAGATCTAAATTTCAAAGTAACGTAACGGCCCCTTAGGGGTGCCACTATTTCTGTTCTTTTTTGAGAAAAAAAACTACTACTTTAAATTCGCTAATACTAGAAATAAAAAAACTATTCTCAAAAATTATAATAAAATTCTTCAAAACAATTCAATTATTTTCAAAAAATATTCAGTATTCAATATTCAACTATTTTCAATATCTACTATTTTCATAAAATTTCGCAAAAGAATTCAGTTATTTAAAAAAACATTTATAAAATTTATCCAAAATTCAATTATTTTTATAAATAATAAAATTTCCACAAGAATTCAATTAATTTGGAATATCATTTTATTTATCTATTTATATATGTTTAAGGGCACAAAGCCCTTTTTGAAAATTTTTTACAATAATTCAATTACTTTCACTAATAATACCATCTTTAATGGAACTTCAATTTTTAAAAAAAATTTTTAATAGAATTCTTTGCAAAAATTCAATTATTTTTCTAAATAAGAATAATCATCAAAGAATTTCAATTATTTTTAAAAATATTTTTAATTAATTAATCGAAAATTTCAATTATTTTCAAAAATAACAAAATTTTTCACAGAAATTCAATTCTTTTTAAACATTTTAATAAATTTTTTCACAATAATTCAATTATTCTTAAAAATAATAAAATTCTTCTCAGAAATTAAATTATTTTTGAAAATTTTAATAAAATTCTTTACAAAATTTTTTTTTATAATAATATAATATTTATATTAATTATTATTTATTAATATAATATATATTTATATTAATAATTATTTATATTAATATAATATTTATATTTATAATATTTACAAACATATTAGGATCTTTCACAAGAATTCAATTATTTTCAAATATTTTTATAAAATTTATCGAAAAAAATCAATTATTTTAAATACAATTTTAATTAAATTTTTTTGAAATAACTCAATTATTGTTTTAGATTTTAATTAAATTCTTTCCAAGAATTCAATTATTTGCATAAATAATTTTTTGCAATAATTCAATTATTTTCATAAATAATAAAATTATCCCCGAAATTTCAATTATTTTTGAAAATTTTAATAAAATTCTTTTCAAAAGTTCAATTATTTTCATAAATAATAAAATTCATCGCAGGATTTCAATTATTTTTAATACAATTTTACAGGAATTACTCAAAAAATGTAATTATTCTTAAAAATTTAATTTTAGTTTCTCAAAAAAATCAAATTTTTAAAAATATGATTTTTTAAAATTCTTTGGAGAAATTCAATTATTTACAAAGATATTAGATTTTTTCCCAAGAATTCAATTATTTTTAAATATTTATATAAAGTTGATCGAAAGAAATCAATTATTTTAAATACAATTTTAATTAAACTTTTTTGAAATAATTTAATTATTCTTTCAGATTTTAACAAATAAACAATTTTTTACTACAATTCTAGAATGAGTAGTCAGAGTAAATATTGCTGAGACGTAAATAACAATCTTTTTATAAATAATTTTACTGTTAAAATTAAAAAAGAAATATTCGTATTTTTCCGTTTAGAGTACTATTATTAATATTAATAAATAAAATAAAATAAAATAAAATTGTCTCTAAATGTATGAAAAATTACTAAAAGTTTTACAACAATTCGAAATAATTTACTATTTAAATATATTAAAATAAAAAAATGATAGGTACTCAAAAATAAATTTCAGAGAAACTTCAGAATTTTTTTTTGTATTCTCAAAATTTATTATTGTTACAAATAACAAGAATAATCTCATCTTTATTAATATTTCTGTACTAAAATTTATTAACAAATATCAATTATTTATTTTTTTATTCAGTCGCTTCAATAACGCAATTATACAATTTTTTCATTTTTTTTTTTTTATTATTTTCGATTCTATTTCAAATTTTTTATAGGTTTAAAATTTACCAAGAAATGTGTAACGAAGATTATTTTCGAATAGTCATAAAAAAATTCTAGGTTTCTGAAAGAAGTAATTTGTTTAGTTTTTGAAAATACACTTTAAAGAATATTTTACAAAATGGACTTTGCAATAAAATCCATTTAATTTTGCAAAATAGATTTGACAATAAAATTCTATTTAAATTTACAGAACAAAATTTTACAATTAAATTTCATTCAATTTGTCATAGAAATATTTTATAAACTGAATTTTAGAAAAAAAATTTACAAAATAGATTTTTGAAAATCCAATTTATTCAGTATTCAAGTCATGTAAATAATTTTTCAATAAACCATTCAAAAATATTTCGCCTGGTTCGTTATTTAACAAAAAAAAAATTTTTATTCATTTTCGCTCATTGTCAGCAAAAAGTTTAACCCACAAGCAAAAAATAAAACACTTTTTCGTAAAATGTTCAATCTTTTCGTACATTCAACAAAAAAGTCACTTCATCTCACTAAAATGTTTCACTGCTATACTTAAGTCTCTTTAAAAAAAAGTAAATAAATGTCACATGAAGACATATTAATAAAATTGTAAGTAGAAGAAAAAAATTTTAGTCAGACTCCGACTCTTTTGAATCGTAAATAAAACAATGTGAAAAAAAAGTTAATTACCCGCCCTTAATTTTCCAAGGTAGTAAAAATGTTACTATACATAGTAGCACACGTGTAAAATGTGCCCAGTAGCACACCTCGAATAAAGTTCGTTCTCTAATTAAAATTTGAATTATGGAACATTGTCGAATGTCCATAAATTCAGGACGATTGGAAAATAGGTTTAATTTCCTCTTTTTTTTCAAAAAAATTTCTTTATTTTTCGTTCCTCGATTTTTTTGTGTTTCTCTCTCTCTCCTCGTTTTTTTTTTTTTTTTTTGCAATGTATAGGGGAAGAATAATTCAAAGTTCTCAAAGGCGAACAAATATGAAATGTAGCAAAAGAAAATTGGCTACAAGTTAAAGCATATTCCTTTGGGAAATACAAAGTTTTCATCAAAAGTTGAAAACATGCGCGGAATACGTAATTTATTTACGAAAACTTTTGGCACAAAATGATAATGACAAATAGTACATTGATTTTAATATTATTCACTCTATTGAATTTTCTATTTTTATAATTTAACGTCATTGAAATAGTTTGTACAAGAATTTTTATTTTGTTTTTTAATTATTTATAGGTACAGAATTTATTTAATTTTGTTTTAAACTAAGTTTTCATTTATTCAAGGAAAAAAAGAAAAAAAGATATCAATAAAAATGGAATTAATTATTAATTGAAATTAATTTTCTCCGCGATTCAACTCATACATATAACTTTTTATTGCCATTAATAATCGAATGATTGAGCGACGATTTTTCAACGAAAGAACAAAAAGAAAAAAAAACAAACCTCATCAAAAAATAATTGATAAACGATTCTTCGACAATTGGCCAACTTTTGTGATTCATAATCGTTTTCCAACGACTTGTTTATCGGGTGTGTGATGATGAATAATAATCGAGGTTTGTCAAAACTCGTCGTCGACATTCAAATTTATTTTGCCTATATGTGAATGTCAAGCGACTGTTTTGTCGCAACTTTGAACAAAAAAGAAGGACAATAAAAAAAAATATAAAAAACAAAAAAAAAAGAGAAAGGAAAAAAGAAATGACGCTTGGGGGGGTGAGTGGGGAGGGGAAGGGGAAGGGGGTAAAGAATGCTTGTCCCCGGAAGTGGTGCGAAGTCACCTTTTTAGGTATTCAGTTCGGGTGCATCGTAATAGCAACAGCGAAGAAGAAAAGAAGCGAGAGGGACAGAGGGAAAGAGAAAGACAGAAAGATAAAGGAAGAAAGAAACAGAAAGAGAAAGAAAAACTGAGAAAGTTAAAGAGAGAAAGAATAAAAGAGAGTGATAAAGAGAGAAAGAGAAATAGGAAAGATAAAGAGAGAAAGAATAAAAAAGAGTGAAAGAGAGAGAAAGAGAGAAAGCAAAATAAAAAAAAGAGAAAGAAAGAAAGAAAAGAAGCAGAAAGCGAGAGAGATAACGCTACCGAAAAAGAGAGAGAAAACATCAAAAGAATGGAGTAGATACTTGAAGTGTATTAGTATTCGCATTGTCTAACAATCGAATTTATTTCAACGGATTTCCGCCTAGCATATAGACGTTCCCACGGGTAACGAGAATTTAAAAGAAGAAAAAAACTAAAAGGCATTACAATTGACTTGGAAATCTTCCCTTCGAGGAATTGAAGCAACTGGACGACAAATTGACGCACAGCAATCGATAAATCGCAAAAATTCTTTACGATGTAAAAAAAAACTGCACCTTCTAGGTACTTTGATATCGTTTTCTATATTCATTTTTATTAATTTGACAGGCGGAGAAAATTGACGTTTATCAATTTTTATAACTAGTTTTATTATTATATTATCGTGTTCGAGAGTTTTTAATTTTTTCCTTTCTGTTGTATTGTTAAATTAATTGTTGCGGATTCAGAATTATATTTGTGGCAATTATTATTTTCGTTTCTTAATAAAGTTGTACAGTAATTTTTTAAGAATAAATTGTGTTTGTAAGTTTGGATGTATACTTGTTTATTAGCAAAAATGTCGATATAAATTGAAAAGTGAGAAAACTTAAATGAAATTACACTTTTTAGTTATAAAAGATTATAAAGAAATGTTCAATTTTATTATCACGTTATTTAGAGGGAAAAAATGTGAGAAAATAAAAAATATTAATATTTTTTTGTAATTATCAATAATATAATTAAATTTAGAGCAATATTGGGTTGGTTTTAACTTTTAAATTTATTGAGAATTTTTGGGCAATTTTCAGTGATAAAAGCGAGATTTAGTCAAACAATTGTATTTAATTATTATTATTATTATTATTATTATTATTATTATTATTATTATTATTTATTTAATTTTTGTATACCTAATTAAAAGAAGCAAGTGCTGTGAAAGAAACTATAAGTAGTAGAAGTAGATTTTAGTCAGACATAACTTTTGCGAAAAATTGTAAATTTAGGCCAGACAGAGATAATTTTGTTACTAAATTATTTATAAGTAGTAAAATTATGTTATAGCCAGACAAGTTTATGAATTCTAATTATAAAAAATCAGTAGTCAAAATTAAATTTGGTTAGACATAACAACAATAATTTTTGAAATTAAGTACAAGTAGTAATAATAGGTTTCAGTCAGACATAACTTTAAAAAAGTTTTAATTAAAAAATTAGTAGTCATATTAGATTTAGGAAAGAGAAGGCTAATTAATTTATTAAATTAAATGTTGAAAAATTAGGTTATAGTCAGACACAAGGTTATTTTAATTCTAATTTTAAGAAAATCAGTAGCGAAAATTAAATTTGGTCAGACATAATGACAATTTTTGAAACTAAGAACAAGTAGTAATAGTAGGTTTTGTAAGACATAAATTTTACAAAGTTATAATTAAAAAATTAGTAGTAATTGTAAATTTAGGTAAGAGAAGGCCAATTTTTTATTAAATTGAAAGTAATAAAATTAGGTTATAGTCAGACACAAATTTTTGCAATCTAATTCTAAAGAAATCAGTAGTAAAAATTAAATTTGGTCAGATATAACGACAATTTTTTAAATTAAGTACAAGTAATAATTGAAGATTTTGGTCAGACATAATTTTTGCGCAAAATTGTAAATTTAGGTCAGACAGAGATAATTTTTTTTACTAAATTATAAGTAATAAAATTAGGTTATAGTCAGACACAAGTTTATGAATTCTAATTATAAAAATAAATCAGTAGTCAAAATTGAATTTGGTCAAACATAACGACAACTTTTTAAATTAAGTACAAGTAATAATTGTAGATTTTGGTCAGACATAACTTTAAAAAAGTTTTAAATAAATAATTATAATTTATTTTTGAATTATTAAAACATTTGCACATCACTGCTCTTCTTTATTATATTTTAGACTTTCTTAACCCTCACGGGCTCGAGCCGGGTCCCTTGGACCCGGAGGAAAGTTTTTTTGATCTACTTCCGGTTAAAAAAATATTATTGGAAAATCAATTTCACATTAGGCTTGGGGACGTAAAAACACACATTTTTCATTAATATAAACAATTCCTTATTTATAAAATATTCTGGAAAAATTACCTTTTAAGTCGAACATACGTAAGGGCTCAAGCCGGGTCCGAGGGACCCGGGCTATGAAAAAAAATTTAAAAATTTGCAATTTTTATGCAATATTGGATTTATTTATGGTATTTTTATCAACAACTGCCATAATAAGTGATAACATATGCTTAATACATCGGTAAATTTAATAGAACAAAAAATACACATTAAAAAAATCTTGTTTAATAACTATGTAGTTCGATTTATTCAAAATGACTCATTCAATTTAATTTTATTAAACAAATTTTAGTTATAACTTGATTACTTTTTAATATTTAAAATTTTTTATGCAATTATATCATTAAAATTGTATTAAATATGTAAAATATGAAGCACTTTGCTATTAAATTTTATTTTTTATTGCATTGAAACATCCGGGTCCCTCGGACCCACCTTGTGCGCGCATTTCAAAAATCGAACTCGAGCCTGTGAGGGTTAAAAGATTTCAGCTCAATTTATTAAATATTTAAAGAGAAAAGTGGTCGAAAAAATTACCATTGAATTTCTAACAGTCACATGCAGTTAATTAAGTATTAAAAATAATGTATTTATAGCAGAATTTTAATTAAAACCACAAAAAAAAATTGAATTTTAGAAAAGTCACAAATAAATGCAGAAATTTAATTATGTTTAAAAATTTTTTTAATTCTGTTATTTCAATTATTATTATAAATAATAAAATTCTCCTCCAAAATTCAATTATTAAAAAAATATGTTGATAAAATTCTACGCAAACATTTAATTATTTTCATAAGTAATAATAATAATAATCCTAATAATAAATAATTATTTACAAATTTTTTATAAATTTTTTTGCAAATAATTCCATTATTTTCGTAAATAATAAAATTCTTTTTAGGAATTTAATTATTTTCATAAATAAAAAAACTCATAACCGAATATCAATGATTTTTAATAAAGTTTTAATAGAATTCCTCAAAAAATGTAATATTCTTGAAAATTTTATTAAAATGCGTCGAAGGAATTAAATTATTTAAAAATTTGTTGATAACATTCTTTACGAGAATTCAATTTTGAGAAATGTTCAATTTTTCAATAAATTATTTATTTTTGTATTTAAATATTGAATTCTCGTGAAAATTTTAGTGGAAATTTCTAGAAAATAATAATTGAATTAAAATGATGAAAATAATTTTGAATAAGTTTGAGTAACAATATTCTAATAATAGGAATGATTCTATTATTTGGTCATCTTTAATTATTATTATTTATTCAATTATAATAATAATCTGTAATTATTATTATTATTATTATTATTATTATTATTATTATTATTATTATTATTATTATTATTATTATTATTATTATTATTATTATTATTATTATTATTATTATTATTATTATTATTATTATTATTATTATTATTATTATTATTATTATTATTATTATTATTATTATTATTATCTTACAAAATTTTAGCATAATTATTATTAAATATTTAAAGAAAAAAGTGGTCGAAAAAATTACAATTAAATTTCTAACAGTAACATACTGTTTAAAGTTTTAAATTAATAAGTAGTAAGCACAAATTTTAGTCCGACAGAGTTGATTCCAAATGTCTGAATTTGTAATATAAATAATGATAAAAAATTATTATTATTTTATTTCTATTCTATTAAACTTCTCTTAGTTTCATTAATCAGCTCTAAAACTAATTTCAAAATAAATTCACCATGAAAATTAGTGATAAGAAGAATTTTTAGAATTCTCTGTATGAAAAATGAGAGAAAAAGTATGTAATGAAATATAATAATTAGGTCTCGTTTGTGTAGTAAGTTTAAAGATTTAAGAGGGATATTTCGAGGTTAGTCTAGTTTGTTAATTTGATTTTAGAAAGAATGTTAAACGAATTAAGAGAAACAATTAAAAGAATGTGACTTACTTTTCAATGTTATTTTCCATCCCTCTTTCTAACTAATAAGGTCTCTAATATACATATATATTTGTAAATAATGTTTTTAAAATTGCTCACTATGCACGAACAGTAGCATCGTACCATATTTTTTACACTGCAAAAATAGGTGTCTTTTTTGATATCTTAAAATAAGATGTAAGATGGAAAAATGGTATCTTACATCTTAAAATAAGATGTTTTCTAAAGTATCTTACTGATTTTTAAGATGTTTTATACGTCTTAGATATTTCTTCTATCTTAAAAAAGTAAGATACTTCTGTAAGTTTTTTAAAGTATCTTAAATTAAGATGTTTCTGTTGGAATAAGATGTTTATAGCGATAAGTTACTTGAGAATCGTAAGATGCGCCATAAGTGTAAGTTACTAAAAACTAAGATACATAAAGTGTTTTCCATAAGAGCCCATAGTTTACCTCAAAACTTTTTACCCCAAAAATATACAGAAAATGTGTACGAAGATACTTTTAACATCTTAAATTAAGATGTTTCAAGTAACTAAAAAGTGTCTACCAAAACATCTTAGAAATGACTACCAAAACATCTTAAATTAAGATACTTCTTTTTGCAGTGATATTCTGTATTTTTTTTGTTTTATCAAAAACTTGTTTTCTTGTTTCTTGTCGATTTTTTATTTAACAGAAAAATTGAAAGTGTCAATTTAACACTAAATTCATTTTTATATCACTTGGGACAAATTTTTGTTTATAATTATATTTATATAATTACATTCTATTTTATTTTGTTAAATTTCACTCTCTGTTCTATTCGATTTTATTTTACTTTATTTTTATTTTATTCTATTGTTCTCTATTCTACTCTATTTTATTTTACTTTATTCTATTCGATTTTGTTTTATTTTTATTTTATAGTTCTCTATTCTATTCTATTTTATTCTGTTCAATTCTATTTTGTTCTATTTTTTACTATTGACCTTTATTCTATTTTAATCGATTGTATTAGATTTTATAATATATTATATTAATATATTTAGTTATACCATCACGTTAAATCGAAATCTGAATACAGTAGCACAACTTTAAGAACTGTCGTTATCATAGCACTCGTTTATCCGGATAAAGAAAAACTCCTTTTATTTTGTTCAAAATGGTAATAAAAATATGTATCTTGAAACTTAGACAATACAAGACTGACTCGTTTTACAACTTGTGATTCGTGAGGGGCTTCCCTCAATGTCGATTCTCCGTCTGTTATTCATAAGGAAAAGTCCCAAGTGCGATACAGTGTGTACTATATCATCATCGATATAAACGACAAAAATATATAGCCAGAAAATTTCCTCGCCCATTTCCATTCTTACATTATTTATCAATTTTTTTCGAAATAAAAATCTTGTCTTTTTTACACTCTTGACAGCATATTTTATTTTATTTTATTTTTATTCTCTATTCAGGGTTGCCACGTAATCTGGAAAACCCTGGAAATGTCAGGGAATTTTATAAACCTTGAAAAAACCTGGAAAAGTCAGGGAATTTTGATCGGAATCCTGAAAAATTATTGTTCTCTAAAGTTATTGTGCTTATTCTTGAAATCTAGTTTTTCCTAAATATTTCAAAATTAATTCAATTTTAAAAGAGTTGCGTTTACAATTTTCATAAATAAGATAAACTTAAAAAGGTTGTAATTTGAAATTGTGTAAAATTTCAATTCTAAATGAATTAATTAAATAATAAAAATTTCACAGGAATTTTATTATTTACAAAATCTTTATAAATTTATTCGCAATAATTCAATGATTTTCATAAATAATCAATTTTTTTTTTAATAAAAAACTTTATATCAATGAAACTCATGATAGCAGAATTTCAATTATTTTTAATACAATTTCCAAGAAATTTATCGAAAAATTTAATTATTCTTAAAAATTTTATTAAAATTTAATTAAAATTAAAAAATTTAAATTTATTCATTAAACAAATTTAATTTCTTAACATAATTAAATTATTTTCAAAAATTTTAATGAAATTCTTTTTAACAATTCAATTTTTTTTCAAAATAATTTTAATACAATTCTACGTAGAAATTCAATTATGGTCAAAAGTTTAAAATAATCCTCTTAAAAATTCCAATTATCTTTATAAATAATAACATTTTTCTCCAAAAATTCAATTATTTTCAAATATTTAAAAAAAATTCTTGGCAAAGTTTTAATTTTTTTTAAAAGCTTCTCTCAATTCAATCAAATTTTTTACAGCGATTCAATTATTTTTAATACAATTTTAATCTAATTTCTCGAAAAATAAAATTATTCTTTAAAAAATGTTATTAAAATTCGTCAAAAGAATTTTAATTACCTATTTAAAAATTTGTTGATAATAATCATTATGAGAGTTCAATTAAAAAAAAAACACTCAATTCTTCAATAAATTATTTATTTTTATATTTAAATAATTGAATTCTTGTAAAATTCTCTAATAAAAATTAAAAATTGATTAATTAAAGATTAATTATTTTAAAAAATTATTTAAAAATAATTTAAAGATTAAAATTAAAATTCCGGTTTTTAATCTGGAAAACCTAGAAGAGTAAGAGAATTTGAAATTAGCAAAAGCGTGACAACCCTGCTATTGTTATAAATAATAAAAAAAATTCTTTTTTTATTTTACTCACGAAGAGAATTGAATAGAATAAGGAAAGTTTATTTGAGACAAGTAAATTTTTATTTTGTCCTAAAAAAATAATTTTTATTTGATAATATAATTGTAATAATTAATATAATACAATTTTTACTTGATTTAAACAAATTTTGTTACATTCGAATAAATTTTATTTACATCGAATAAATATTCTTTAACTCAAATAAATTTTATTTACTTCAAATAAATTTACTTTAACTCAAATAAATTTTATTTAATTTAAACAAATTTTTTATAAATCGACAATTTATTTCTGTATAAGAAGCAATTAATTTGATTGATTTAATTAAAGTTTAAGCAAATAAAAATTTTCTTTATAATTACTGAATAATTCTAAAAATAAAACTGGTCAATAACTAGAACAGCGAGGGTATATACATGAAACTTTCAAGGGGTAAATTCAATAAACCAAAACTATTTTCCAATTTCGAATGATGAGAGGAAATTTCATGTGGCATTTCATTTTGATATTACGTACACGTAAAGTGGAATTTTACCTCGCAATAATAGAGACGAGTTCTATACTTTAATTACGTTACTGTAATCCCTGGATCTTTAGGAATCCTAACACTTCCAGTGACGCGTTCGATGGATAATCAAGTTATTGTAGAGGTTTATTTACACAATACAATTCTAATACTAAACACCAACTATGCTCTCTATTTGAAACCTCAGTGTTATATTTACCTCAATTTGTCTCTGCTTACTTTTCGTTTTTTTTCAACTCTTTTCCCCTAATACTAATATATAAATGTAGTTTACGTTTTCAACCCTCATTGTGGACCATCACATTCTTCTTATTTACTTATATTTTTCTTTTTTTTCCCTCTTTTACCCTTTCCTTTTGTCCTCTGCACATTCTATTCTTTTCTTCTCTCCTAGTGAGAAAGAATGTTCGACGTTCACTATATACTGGGAATGCATCAAGAAAAATGTATACGACAAAAGCCAATATAAATTCAAAAGAGAGGAAAACTGTGTTCTTCGAGAAAGTGAGGTCACTTTCTGTTGAAAATATCGTCTATATATACATATATGTGTATTCAAAGAATGACATATTGAAAAACTTTATGGGATTAAAGTTTTTTTTTATAACATATTGTTGAGTAATAAGAGAGTATTTGTGGGTGGGATTATTCGTTGGGTACATTTTTTCAATTTTTCTCTTCGATATATGTATTCATCGAGTCTTTAAATTTAGTTCCTTTTTTTATTTTTCAATTCTTCTGTTTAATACAACCAGAGAAAAATATTATTTAAACCAAATATATTTTATTTGAGTTAAATAAACGTATATTTCGCTCAGAATCAACTAGACTTTTTATTTCTCTAGAATAAAAATTTTATTCGACATAAATAGGACATATATTTGAGCCAAATAAAATTTTATTTATACCAAATAAAATTTATTTGAAACAAATAAAAAGTCTAGTTGGTTCTGGGACAAATATACTCTTCTCTGGGTGTAGGTACTATAAATTATATTTTTTATGCTATTTTAATATTATTTACTAAATAAGAATCAGTAATTTTCAAGTAATTAGTGAGTGTGGATTCGTTTACCATTTTATTAGTAAATATTTTACTTTATTTTTTGGTAGAAAACTAGTCAGTTTATGGTAAGATTCTTTTTTACATTGTCACTTTTTTCCCCTCTTTCCCTAATTTTATCCTCTTTAATTAATAAAATTCTTCAAAACACCTAAAATCATACATTTTCTTCCCTTTTCCCCTTAATTTTATTTTGAAGGAAAACTTGTAAAAATTGACAATTTTTGTAAGTTAGAAAAATTTTTAGTCATGTTTGAAGAAAAATTGTTTACTTTTCACAAACTTTGGAAAAATTTTAGTTTACTATTTAGTTTACTATTTCAATGTCAATTTTTTTATGAAAATTATATTCAAATTTTCCGCTCGAACATTACAATTAGCTATTAAATATTCTTATTTTTAGAGTAAATTTGGTATCCGGACAAGAAGTCCAAAACAAAAGGTCCAAACCAAAAAATCCAAAGTAAATGAAATCCAAAAAAGTAAAAAAAATAGCTTCACTTTGTACTTATTTTTTGAATTTTTTTATCTTGGTCAAAAAGTCCAAAGAAATTAAAAATCTAATGAAAAAAATTGAGATATAAAAATTTAAATGTTTGCCTTGAATAAAATTTTCCTTTTTTTGAGTTGTTCATTTCGATGACTCAATCAAAAGTAGGTAAACTTAACATTTTAAATTTCTGAAAATAATTAAACTAATTGAGTACTGTAATTGGAATTACATTGAAAAAATAATTGAATTTTTGTGAAGAATTTTATGAAAATTTGTTGAAGGGCATCCGGGAAAAAATACTGGTTTCGTGATAGACGTCTCATTTAAAAAGAAAAGAATATTTTGAGTCGGGAATTTTTGGTAAATATAGAGAAATGCTCTGGGACCAGCGGTCCTCTCGGATTTTAGAGAAATTTTGATAAATAATTATTGAAAAAAATTGTTTAAATATACGGAAAAAAGGGGTTTTTCACGGTTCAGTATAGACGTCTCATTTTGAGAGGATAAAATATTTCGGGTTCATATTTAGAGGGGTGATAGAGGAAGACTCTCCGAGGAGCGGTCCTCTCCGTTTTTGCAATAATTTTGCGAGGAAATTATTTTATTAACGATTGAAAGTGGAGTAATTTGAGGTTACTACATTTCCCTCAGTTCAACTCGCGACCACTTCTGAGAATTGGCGCCACCTCCTTGACCACTGACACATAGATCCACTTGTCTGTGTGCTCGCCGCCATATTGCCTCTCACTTTCGCCAAAAATCCAACTTTTGTAATTTCGTATTTCAATATTTATTTCAAAAATTACTTGTAAATTTCGAGAATATTCTTTATCATCATGAATTCCCCTAATTATCATGATAAATCCGAACTAAATATCTCTCATTATTTAGGAGTGAGACGACACGCGGGAAAACACTTTTTGGGATCGATTTTTCCCGGATGCCCTGAAACTAATTGTATTTCTTGGAATAATTGTTTTAAAAATTTTATATAATAATTGGAATTTTTCTATAAATTTTTTTATTTATGAAAATAATTGAATTTTTGTGAAGAATTTTTTTATTTTTGAAAATAATTCAATTTATTGTGTAGAATTTTATTATTTATGTAAATAATTAAAATCCTTCGATTTTAACATTAATATTTTAAATTCCGATTTTATAGCGTAAAAAGTAAAAACGTGGCTTTTTTACATGTTTCATTATTTATTTTGGACGTATTTATTTATTTTGGATTTTTTGTACTTTGGACTTTTTCTCTTTGATTTTTCAATCTGTATTTTTTTGGATTCGATTTCTTGTCCTGTAATCTGTAAATTTTACTGTTTTTGAAATAAATTTTTCTGATTTTTATCAAAAAATTGTCTTTGAAAATAGTAAAAGTTATTCCAGAAATAACAATTTTTAATATTAAATTTTACAATTATTAAAGGACATTTTTTCAAGTCCCAAGTTAATTTTACTAATTTTTTTCTGAAATTTACTTCGTATATCGTAAAATTCATGTAATTTTAAAACAAAAGTAGAGTAGTAATAAAAATTTGGATTAAAAATTTTTTAAAAAAGTATTACAGAAAAAGATAAAAAAAATATGAATATAATTAACAGAAAAAGTTTAACAAAAGAAATAAATTGTTAAGAAAATTAAAGTGAAAAGAAACAGTAAAAAAAATCTTTAAAAAAATTTTATGTGCTATATAATACCTACAATAATTTTTACTTATTTGGAAAACTTCTCTTTTTTTAAAACTGAATTCCGTTTTTGAAAAATAAAATCCACTTTATTACCTAATATTATATAAAAAAATCAAAATAATCAATATTAATTATTACATATTAATTTTTAAATAAAAAGAAAACAGAAAAATATTACATTTATTTATTTGAAAATTAACGGAACAGGCCCTTTCGTACATTAAGTACATACTTCTAATTCCTAATATTTCGTTGAAAAAAAATATCTTTGGAAGTATTGATATATTAACTTTTTATAATTATATTTTTACTATATTCTCAATATGTATTACAAAATATGGTTTTTTTTTAAATAAATTTTTGTATTATTTCTTTCGTATTTTTGTTGAAAAATACGGAGTGTACGTGACATGTGTCGTGAAACATTCTTGACTCAAACTTTTTTCACGGAGAAATCCGTATATGACGTGAGAAATATCGTGCATTTTTGAACGATCTGTTAAATTTAACATTTATCGAATTTATTTTTGAAAAATTTTTTCCGCAAAAAAGTGTTTAACATTTTGAAGAGCTTTTTAGCATTTATTTAAATTTTTTTTAGAAATTTCATATTTTACCATTATTTCCATATAAATTAAAACCTTTTTTCTTATATATTCAGATCAAAAATTATTAGTTTCTTTTCTTCATTTTAAGAGTGAAAAGAACAAATAAATTTTTCAATATATTTCAAAATATTTGATAATACGAATTAAATTACGTATTTCTCAGTCTTCTTGAAAGTCTGAAATTAATACCAAAGTGGATCAAATCGAAACCAGACATTAGCATGAATTTTTTATTTAATCCACATGTTTGGTATCAATTCGTTGAATTTTGACACTTTCAAGTTAACAGTATTAATTTTTTTATTTAATTTTAGTATTTCACTTTAGTTCTAAAAATATTAATTCAATTTCAACTTTAACAGTTATTTTAAATTGGAAACTAAATTTATTTAACTAATTGTAAATTAATTGTAATATTGTAAATTAAATTTTGAATTAATTTTTTTTTCGTGTTTGTATTTAATTTTAATATTGATTTTAATTCAATATTTTATTTTCAATTTCAATTTCAATTTAAATTTTAATTGTAATTTTAACATTAAATTATTAAAATTGTAAATAAAATTGATATAATTGTGATGATTTTATTGTAAATTATATTTTGATATAATTTTAGTTGTTAATTTTTAATTTTGATTTTAATTTTTTATTAACTTGTTAAATATTATAAATTCAATATATAACTTTTTAGTTTTACTTCTTTTAATAATTAATTTCCGAACAGAATCTTTAAATTTTCTGAAAAACTTAATCTTTGATTTATTAAAATCAATCTTTGATGTATTAAAATCAGTAAAAACTAAAAATGAGATATAATATTGAAATATTTCTCGATGGAGTAAAAATAGTTTTTTATTTTCATGTCTCGAGCGAGGAAAAAAGAACCTCTGTTTAATCGCGCACGAAAATCGAAGTGTAAGTATTGGGGGGTTCTTGAAACGAGATGCTATCTCAATTGCTTGAATTGATCTGATTGGTTTTATGCCTACGACTTCAATAATCGAGATAGTATTTCCCCTTTTCGTAATGCGAAATGTCGTTCTAGAAAAAGAACTTTCAACGTTTTCTTGGATTCTTTTTTTCTATTCCTAATGGAGGTACCATAAAATCTAAAGATTGGGTGTGAAATTTCGAATTGTCTCCATTTCCTATTGAAATGGAAATTCAGACATTTTTTTTTTCACTTCTTTCTTTTACTTGAAAATAAAAAGAACAGAAATATTTCTATTTCTGTTTAAGCTATAAATTTTCGAAATACGAAAATAATTTACAGAATATATATCTCTTCAAGAAATACATAAACAAAAAAATATTTTTATTAAAAAATTACTGAAATATAAAAAATGTATTCTTTTAAAAATTCAAAATGTACAGAAATTAATAAAATAATTTCTATATTGAAAAAGTTTCAGAAAATTAGGGAAATATTTCATAGGAAAAATTCAGAAAATTAGAAAGTTTATCTATCGAAAAAGTTTAGAAAATTAGAAAAAATATTTTTATTAAAAAAAACGGAAGTTTTTAATACATTTTTTTGAAAACATACCAAAAAAAATGTTTTTCTGAAAATGTAGGTACAGAAATTAAAAAATATTTCTATTGAGAGAAAAAATTTTAAATAGTTATTTAAAATACGAAAGTTTAAAAATAGTATATTTCGTAACGAGTGCGAGCAGTTGTCAATTTTTGAATGAGCACTTTTTTTGGAACGAACTGTAGGCGAAGCGAAGCTTCGCCTACAGTTTGTTCCAAAAAAAGTGCTCGTTCAAAAATTGGCAACTGCTAGCACTAGTTACGAACGATATTTTTCATAACAAGGTGCAAAAAAGTGCCTTTTTTTGCACCGCGTTATGAAAAATTTATTTTTTATCATTCTGAAAATTTATTATTCTGAACATTTTTATAAAAAGTGTTTACCAGCAAACAGAAAAACAAGAGAAACATTTTTTTCGCTTTGAATTTAAATTTGATTTTTCGAGTTAGATATTTTTATTTATTTATTATTACATATTTATAGACTGTGCTATATTGAATAGAAACGAAAGTTAACAAAGTTTATTTTATTCATTTAGAGAGAAAAAACAATTTTCATTTGTATACGTTAAAAAAAATGTTTTTTTTTTTTTTTAAATAATAGAAACAAAGAAAGAAATCAGAGAGCATAATTCTTGATTTTCACGTATTCACCACTAATGTAAATGGTCAGAGTTAAGGGAGTGAGTGTATGTGCACGGTCGTTATACTCAGCTTCTATACTCTATCTTTACGGTCGTTGCGTGGCGCGAAACTACGTTATTTGAGAAAGCAGAAAGCACACATTAGAAACGCTGAGATGGCTTCTCCCTTACGAGACCCAAGCTCGAGCCAATTAACAAGCTACTCGAGAAATCGACACTTCCTTTTAACATTTATTTTTCTGTCCGCAATACTTTTCTTTTTTCTAACATAATTATTATAATTATCCTACATTTAGGATTAAATTTCTCCCGCAAACTTCCAATAATACAATTAATGTGATTTAAAACTTCTTGATTTAAATTCAAAATTTTCACATTTTTCTGAAATATTTATTTTATAAAATTTACAAAATTAATTAAAGAATTAAAATTTTATGCAATAAGTTGCATTCAAATTTTATAAAAATTAATGATACTCTGACAAAATTTTTATTTTAATCCAAAAATAAATAGCCAACCAAAAAAATGTGTTTTAATTAAACGTAATTTTTATTGAATCAAAATTTATTGGGTGATGAATCAAAATTATTATGTTTAATATTCAAAGATAATTTTTGGTTGACTGTATAATAAAAATAATTAGGTTTGATTCAAATATATTGTTTTCTCGGTGTATTGAAATTTTCTAAAATTTAAAAATAAAAAAAAAATAAAAAAAATAAAAAAAATTCTTATCTAAGAATAAGAAAATGGCATTAATTTGTTTAATAGTCTTTTTTTATTAAGACAAACATTATTATAAAATAAAATAACATTATCAAATACAATATTTTCATAAAATAAATAATAATATGAATAAAAAATATACTTATTAATAATTATTAATATATTAATTAATAATATTATCATCGTTATTGTTAATGCTATTTTTATTTTTATTATTTTTTTACTCATTTAAATAAAAATAAATTTATTATTAAATATAATGAATAACAATAATAAATATATTTTTTTAAAATCATTTGAATTTCGCGCCATTATAATTCTATAAATTCCCGCCTAGAGGGCATGAAAACTCGCTCGTAAACGAGAAAAAGTGTCTGGGACTTAAGTACAAGCGATTCGTTAATATAATTTAATTTTACATATTATTATTATTTTTTTTTTATTTAATTATTAAATATTATATTTTTGTTAAGGGGTGGGTACATAGATATTTTTAACTGTATCAAGAAAATAATTTATTCCACAAAATTATTTTTAAGGTAATTTTTTGTGAGGAATTCAATGGCTAAAAAATAAAATCGTTCAAAAAATATTTTGACACATTTTTAATTCTTATTTTACTTAAAAATTGTTAGATTTTGAAATTCATGTGTAATTTTCTAGAATATAAGTTTCTGAATCCACAAAAAAATTATCAAATAAAAAAAATGATTTTCATAATTTTTGAAGCATTATTTTGAAAAAAGATCTTTGCTTTTTGGTTTTGTAAATGCTAAAAAATATCATTATTATTCAATTTTTTTATATGGAAATTCATTTGTTTATTTTTAGGGTTCCGTACACCATAGGTGTACTGACGGAACCCTTATGAAATCACTCGTGTGTCCGTCCCAGCCACGCAAAATGGGCTGTCCCCCCCTTAACTTTTACAAATCTTAACCTAATGAGCTGAAATTCGGCAAGGATCTTCAGTTTTAAGTGCAGATTACAGGAAAAATATAGCGAACACAATTGGCGGACATATTTGCGAACTAGGAGGAAAAGAAATAGAATTTTTCCGAAAAAATTACAAAAAATGACCCTGTCCCCCCCCTTAACTTTTACAAATCTCAACCTGGTGAGCTGAAATTCGGTAAGGATCTTCAGTTTTAAGTGCAAATTACAGGAAAAATATAGCGAACCCAATTGACGGATATATTTGCAAACTAGGAGGGAAAGAAATTCAATTTTTTCGAAAAAATTGAAATAATTACCCTGTCCCCCCCCCTTTAACTTTTACAAATCTTAACTTGATGAGCTGAAATTCGGTAGGGATCTTCAGTTTTAAGTGTAGATTACAGGAAAAATATAACGAACCCGATTGACAAACATATTTGCGAACTAGGAGGGAAAGAAATTTAATTTTTTCGAAAAAATTGCAAAAAATGACCCTGTCCCCCCCCTTAACTTTTATAAATCTCAAAATGGTGAGCTGAAATTCTGCAAGGATCTTCAGTTTTAAGTGCAAATTACAGGAAAAATATAGCGAACCTGATTGGTGGAGATATTTGGGAACTAGAAGGGAAAGAAATGGAATTTTTTTGACAAAATTACAAAAAATAACCCTGTCCCCCCCTTAACTTTTACAAATCTCAACCTGGTAAGTTAAAATTCGGTAGGGATCTTCAGTTTCAAGTGTAGATTACAGGAAAAATATAGCGAACTCGATTGACGGACATATTTGCGAACTAGGAGGGAAAGAAATTCAATTTTTTCGTAAAAATAGCAAAAAATGACCCTGTCCCCCCCCCTTTAATTTTATAAATCTCAAAATGGTGAGCTGAAATTCTGTAAAGATGTTCAGTTTTAAGTGCAGATTACAGGAAAAATATAGCGAACTTGATTGGTGGAGATATTTGGGAACTAGAAGGGAAAGAAATTGAATTTTTTTAAAAAAATTGCAAAAAATGACCCTGTCCCCCCCCCTTAACTTCTACAAATCTCAACCTGGTGAGTTGAAATTCGGTAGGGATCTTCAGTTTTAAGTGCAGATTACAGGAAAAATATAGCGAACTCGATTGACGGACATATTTGCGAACTAGGAGGGAAAGAAATTCAATTTTTTCGTAAAAATAGCAAAAAATGACCCTGTCCCCCCCCCTTTAATTTTATAAATCTCAAAATGGTGAGCTGAAATTCTGTAAAGATGTTCAGTTTTAAGTGCAGATTACAGGAAAAATATAGCGAACTTGATTGGTGGAGATATTTGGGAACTAGAAGGGAAAGAAATTCAATTTTTTTGGAAAAATTGCAAAAAATGACCCTGTCAATATGGATTTTTATAGTTTTTTTTTGTAATTTACATGTAATAAAAATACATATGTATACCGAATTTCAGGTCAATAAGTTTATATATGTTAATTTTAATCAATTATATTTCTTATATATATATATATATTTTTTTATAAAAAATAAGTTTTATTTTTGTGTACGGAACCCTCGATCTTAATGCGAGTGCAACTCGCACTTGCCCGATTTTTTCTAACTGATTTCAGAACATAATTTTATATTTTATATTTTTTATTTATAAAAATTATGGTCTGAAATTAGTTAGCAAAATAAACAAATGAATTTCCATATAAAAAAATTCAATAATAATGATATTTTTTTAGCATTTAACAAAGATTTTAAAAAAAATGCTTCAAAAATTTATGAAAATAAATTTTTACATTTATCAATTTTTTTGTAGATTCAAAAACATATATACTACAAAAATTACACATGAATTTCAAAATCTACAAATTTTTAAGTAAAATAAAAATTGAAAATGGGTTAAAATATTTTGCGACAGACTTTATTTTCTGACATTTGAATTCCTCACAAAAATTTACCGTAAAAATAATTTCGTAGAAAATTTAAATTATTTTCTTGATATATAATTAAAAATGTCAGTGTACCCACGCCTTAATAAAAATTAATAACGTGAATAGAAAATATTATTCTTAATTATTATTATTGTTAAGTACTGTTAATATTGTTGTTATTTTTATTATTATTTTTCTAATTATTTAAATAAAAATAAAATTAATTAAGAGAATTTGAACTTTTATGACGTCACAGTTTTAGAACAAATCCTTTAAATAAATTGTGACGTCATAATGGTTCAAATTCCCTTAACAGATAATATTGAAGTAAATAATAGTTTTTTTAATTATTAAAAAAAAATTTATTCTGAAAAAGTAAATTAAAAAATTATTTAAAATTACAAGAGATTGTTTATTTTTTGTAATCTTGGTTCATTATGGTAGGAAATTTCAATTCAATATTAATTTTTGTAGTAGCAATCTTTAGCGAATATTGTCAATAAAAATTGATCTATAATATATTAGCATACGAAATATAATAAATTGTCACTTAGTAGGAAATTGACAAGACTTTATTTATTTATTTATTTATTTTATTTATTTATTAATTTTCTACATAAAGGTTCTCAATTTTATAAAGACAAACAAGTATTTTCTTTTGGATTTAGAAAAAAAAACATCACTAAAGTCATATTTTCCTCTTCCCTTTGTTATAAAACAAGAATTCTGTTTGTAATCGTCGACTTGCATGACTTGTATTTAAAAAAATAAATATATCCACATATAAAGTATACAAAGAAACCATCAAAAGTCGTTTACGAGTTCAAAATGCTCTCAAGTTTCAAGGAATCGTGCTAAAATTTAAAAAGATGCTTCCTCTAAAGAAATCATCGCATTTGTGCCTGACATCGCGTGCAATGGAGACACAATTATCTTTGTGGATTCGCCCTTTAAATTCACTACGTGATCTGAAATATAAATCTCCGAAAAAAAGTATATATAAAAAACACAGTTACGTATATTTTTCTTTGTTTTCTTTTTTTTTGGATCAAAGGAAAAAAAATAAATTACCAAATTTGAAATTCAGTCTTGAAAAAATTGGATTTTCTATTCTGATGTAATGAAAAAAGAATTATATATATACATACACTATGGATATAGATATAATTACTAGGTAAATTGAGAATTAAAATTCTGGATATCGTTATAGGATAACTTTTTTATCGTTAAAAAAGTGAAGTTTTCAGTTTGACGAGGTCTGCGCGTGCTGAGGCATTTGGTACCTTTATATAAAAGAGTGAACCCTCACTCTAAAGAAGGAAACTTTAAGATCGAAAGTTAAGCAAAAAAAGAAAAATGAAAATTACAGAGTCCTTTGACTTGTGAAAATGCATAATGAATTGCTGAGTAAAAAAAATCTTGGACGAGATTTTTTTGTGAAAGTTGGTACTCCTTCTTTTGTTCTCATACAGTAAAATTTAATTTTCATTGTGATTTTTGGCCTAAATATAATTTAATTTGTATATTTTTCTCTGGCATTTTGATATTAACTTGAATTTTAACGTCTTATCCGCATTTTGATCTCTGATTTGAAGCTAATCCAAAAATTACCTAATTGATTCGACTAAAAAATAATTTACTATTATTTATGTTTTTTACGTTTATTTATATTTTATTTTATTTATTTTATAATTTTAAACCATTTTTATTTATTTGCACCTATTATTTTTATTAATTTTATTATTAATTTTATAAATTTATATTTTTGAAATTTAATTTGTATCTATTATTTTTTAATTAATTAATTTATTCATTTCAATATAAACGGGAAAAAACAAGTTATAATAAAATAAAAAGTTATTCTTTTTATTTGTTATTTTTAGATTTTTAGCAATAAGTAATTCATGTATATTTTTAATTTAGAAAATAATTTTTTCTTATTGCTCTAATAATACGTATTTTTTCTAAAAAAAAGAAAGTAAAATATGCGATCTTTTATTGGATTTTTGTATTTTTTTTTCTCAATTTATATTCCAGATCACGTTTTAAATAAATGCGGAATTTAAGGAAAAAAATTTTGCAGTTAAATATTTTATCGCAAAAGAATATAAATTATAAAAAAGAATTTAAAAAATATATTAGTTTTGAAACGTTTTCGAAAAGAATTTTTCAAGATTTAAAATTATTCTTTTATAGAAATGTAGGTATTGTAGATATAGAAGCATTAAGTACAGAACTTTTTGTTTTAGAACCTTTTACCTTGAAATGTGTATAAAGTTTCTAAACTTTAAACAAAAATATAAATAATGTTACATTTTAAAGTTTTTTTTTACTTGATAATGAAGATAAAATTCACCATGGAATGAGAATAAACGACTTGAAAGTTCGAATCACATCGTTAAAAAATGAAAATATTTTTCCTTGTAGTCATTTTTTTTTAATTAATTCAATAATTTATGAGAATATTATTATAAAACATGACGAAATTGATCACTTCAAATCTTCGACTCGAAATGATCGTTTTCTTCATGTTTTATACAATAATAATCAAAGATGACCAAATGAGAGAATCATTATTTTATATTATAAAAATATTGTTACTGAAACTTCTTCAAAAATATTTTCATCATTTTAATTCAATTATTATTTTCTAGAATTTTTAACTAAAATTCTTCTTTAAATAAATTGTTTTTAATAATTTTTGAAAAAGTTCTTTGAAAATTTTTAAATGTATTTATACTCAGAATTCAATTTCAAGAAATTTTGATTATTCGGAAATTTTTCAATTAAATATGTATTAGAAAGTAAAGACTTCGAATAATTTCAAAAAAATTCTATTACAATTTTTCAAAAAAATTAATTTTATAGAATTGTTAGTTGAAACTACAAAAAATTCAGATTTTCAAATATCTTAATTTGAAACCTTTTTAAAATTTAATTATTTTTAAAAATTCATTTAATAATGTTCTAAATATTTAATTATTATTTAAAACTTTAACTCAAATTCATTTTTAAATCAATTTTAATTAGAAAATTCCATGAGAATTCAATATTTAAATACAAAAATAAATTGTTTATTGAGAAATTAAATGTTTCTCAAAATTGAATTCTTATAAAGAATGTTATCAACAAATTTTTAAATAATTGATTTCTTTTAAAGATTTTTAATAAAATTGTTACGAACAATTACATTTTTCGAGGAATTTATTATATTGAAACTGTATTAAAAATCATTGATATTCTGTTATGAGTTTTTTTATTTAAAAAAATAATTAAATTCCTAAAAAGAATTTTATTATTTATGAAAATAATGGAATTATTGCAAAGAAATTTATAAAATATTTGCAAATAATTGAATTCTTGTTCAATTTTTATTATTTGTAAAAATAATCAAATGTTTGCGTAGAATTTTATCAACATTTTTTTTTAATAATGGAATTTTGGAGGAGAATTTTATTATTTATAATGATAATTGAAATTTTAACAGAATTTAAAAAATTTTTGAACATAATTGAATTTCTGCAATTATTTGTGACTTTTCCGAAATTCAATTTTTTTCGTGTTTCTAACTAAAATTCTTCTGTAAATACATTATTTTTAATACTTAATTAACAGCATGTGACTTAGAAATTCAATGGTAATTTTTTCGACCACTTTTCTCTTTTTTAATAAATTGAACTGAAATCTTGTAAGAAAGTCTAAAATATAATAAAGAAGTGCAGTATTGTGCAAAAGTTTTAATAATTCAAAAATAAATTATAATTATTTAATTAAAACATTTTTAAAGTTATGTCTGACCAAAACCTACAATTACTACTTGTACTTAATTTAAAAAATTGTCGTTATGTTTGACCAAATTCAATTTTGACTACTGATTTTTTTTATAATTAGAATTCATAAACTTGTGTCTGACTATAACTTAATTTTATTACTTATAATTTTTCGAAAAAAATTATCTCTGTCTGACCTAAATAATTTACAATTTTGCGCAAAAGTTATGTCTGACCAAACCAAATTATTTCTACTTGTACTTAATTTCAAAAATGGTCGTTATGTCTGACCAAATTTAATTTTGACTACTGATTTTTTTATAATTAGAATTCATAAACTTGTGTCTGACTCTAACATAATTTTACTACTTATAATACATATATAATTTATTGCGTAGAATTTTATCAACATTTTTTTTTATAATTGAAAAAAAAATTTTAAGAAGAATTTAATTATAAGAAGAGTTTCATTATTTATAATGATAATTGAAATTTTAACAGAATTAAAAAAATTTTTGAACATAATTGAATTTCCGCAATTATTTGTGACTTAAAATTCAATTTTTTTCGTGTTTTCAACTAAAATTCTTCTGTAAATATATTATTTTTTAATTGAAATTTGTAATCAGTGAGTGTCTTTTTATTTTTCAATTAGTTAAAACTTACTGATTCAAGATTAAAAAAAAATTTCTACTGATAAATCAGTAATTATAATAAATCTTTATAAATATTATAATTATTATCAGAAATTTTGTATTACATATTTATTTACACATTTAGTTGTAAATAATTACTAAGATTATAAAACATGATTGTAACAATTATAACAAATTGATTCATTAATTATAATAATTAGTTTTTTTTTAAAATTTAAATTATTATTTATCATTTATTATTAACTATTTACTGTTAATAAGAGCCAATGTTTTTTTAAAAGTATTAAATTTATAGACAAAAGTGGATCAAATTGGTGCCAAAAATGTGTATCAATATTCAATTTTTTATATCAATTCGTTGCTACACGGAGAAAAATATAAAGTAACTTTTACTACTTTTTTTACTAATTTTTACAAATATGTGCTTCGAACGTAGCAAAATTTACTACCAAAGTAGTAAAAATTACCAGAAATGCTTTACCGGAAATTTTTTACTATGAAAGTAGTAAAAGTTACTTTATATTTTTCTCCGTGTTGTAATTTGATACTTTTAAATTAACAGCGATAGTAATAATTTCTAAAAAAAAAAAAATAATTCTTAAACTAATTTCTCATAAAATGAAAAATGTGAAAACTTATTGTTTACCTAAACACAGAGACAACACTGAAATAAAAAAAATTGCTCTCTGCATTGATTACCTCTTTTACCTGAGCAGATTTTGATCGTGGATCGGCGACCTGGACGGTCTCGTCAGGAGGTAGCCGCCAGGAATTCCTCTCGACATTAACGCTGGCGTTCATAGCGTTCTCCTCCGCCTCTCGACACCTCTCCTAGCCACTTCCTCAATTTCCGGGTCCCCAGGGTAACCCCCAGGCCACTCCTGGGGCCGAATTCCAGCCCTCCAATCCACAGTTTCTCACCTAAAACAAATTTCGAAAAAAAACACACACAATTAAATAAATCCAGAGTGAAATGGGTCAATTATTTGTTTATTTATTTTATTTTTTTTTTGCATATTATTAAGAGGTGAAATTTTCGAGATTTGAATTCACATTCATTTACGCAGACATACATTCATCGTATACTAGGGAACTTCATTGGTTAATTTGAGATACGAATTTAGTGAAGGGGGAACCAAGCGAAACGAGCTTCCGGCTTCCGTATATGCTTTAATGGGAAATGTAAAGTTGAAATTTCAACTGCAGCAATATAATGCCAAAAGCATACGGCACACAAGGATTTTTGGGGTAGAATCAAAAGATAATTGAAAATGCTTCATAAAATTTAAGATTCAGAGTAATGTACTTAATATTCGGGTATAAAAGGAAAAAAAACTGTTTTATATATTTTGCGAGAGATATGTTGTATATTAGTAAAATGTATATACAATTTTTAATTATACTGTTCTTGTCCGAAATTCTTGCGTAATTTTTTTTTCTTCTTTTCTAAAAAAAGGTGAAGTCCATAAATCTCTAAAAATCTGTTAAAATAAATTCATTTACAATTATAGAGTTTTTTTTATTTTTCAACTGCACTGAAAAAAAATTTTTTTTTAATCCAAAAATAAGTAGCCAATTAAAAACATATGTTTGGCTTAAACATATTTCATAATTATAATTGAATTGAACGTTATTTTTATTAAATCAAACTTATTATGTATTACATCAAAATTATTATGTTTAATTATAATTATAATAATTATATTAATTATATTATAATTATTATTTTATATTATTATATAATAATAATATATTCTGACATAGGGAATTCAGGGAAAAGTCAGGAATTTTTAATAAAAGTGCAGAGAAAAATTAAATTTTTAGAATTCATAAGAAAATTCGGAATTTTTGTGTCTTTTTTGTTTGACTCATAAACTAGAAAATCACCACGAATTCTAATACAATACCTTTAATTTTTTCAATTTCTGACAAAAATTTATTTTTAAATATCTTAAATCTTGAACAACTATCGTAAAATATATAAATTATTTAATGAATAATTTTACTTAAATATTTCAAAATTAATTCAATTTTAAAAGAGTTGCGTTTACAATTTTCATAAATAAATAAACTTCAAACGGTTTTGATTTGAAATTTAATAAAATTTCAATGTTGAATGAATTTAATTAGAAATTTTAATGAACTTAGAATTTTGAAAAATTTAAATAATTTAAATTCTTTTGAAATTAGTTACCTAAATTTTTTAATATATATTTTATTTTTATTAAAAATAATAGATTCATAGAAGAATTTTAGTTAAAAACACTATAAAAATTGAATTTTGAAAAAGTTACAAATGATTGCAGAAATTTAATTATTTTCAAAGGTAATAAAATTCTTCTTACAAAAATTCAATTATGTTATAATTTAAGGATACATTCTCGTCTAAATCACAATAGTATCTTCATAAATAATAAAATTCTTCTCCAAAATTCAATTATTTTCAAAAATTTGTTAATAAAATTCTTTATAAGAATTAAATTTTAGGAACATTCAATTATTCAATAAATAATTTCATTTTGTATTTAAATAATTGAATTCTCGTAGAATTTTCTAATAAAAATTGATTTGAAAATGAATTTTAGTTTAAATTTTAGATAATAATAGAATATGAAAATAATTTTTAAGAAGTTACAGTAACAATATTCTTATAATATAAAGTAATGGTTTTAACACTCGATCCTCTTTAATTATTATTAATCGTTATCTTTATGTTTTATAACAATATTTTTAAAGTTGATTAATTTCAAAAAGGCTTGAATTTGAAATTTTTGAAAATTTTAATACCTATGGAAAATAATAATAATTAAATATTTAAAATATTTAAAAAAGAAATTATTCTTTTCGAATAATTTTACAATTGAGCCTCCGGAAAGTATAATCACACATAAAATTCTAACGCCCATTGAATTACGATTGCTTATATTGACCTTATATTGCTTATATTTCGACAAAAATTTTGCAATTATATTCACTGACCATTGATTTGAAGCTAAATTTCAATATCTATAGACTTATTTAATTTTTCTTTCAAAATTTGTTATATTAAATTATTATTTATTCCTTTTTTTCAACTAAAAGTGTAGAATTAATTTATACTGGCTATTGATTTTTAATTTATTTCAGTTTAATTAAGCAAATAATTAAGAAAGATTGTTCATTAAAGTTGTGTAAAATAATCTAAAGGATAAAAAAGTTAGAAAAAGGGAGTTTCATAAAAAGTATAAAGTTTACTCAGTAAATTACTGTTTAATCGTGACGAGTTTTGAACGAAGCAAGCTTGATTAATGCTTTTTAATTACTCATAAGTTAAAAAGTATTGAATGGTTTATTACAAAATTTTTAAAGTCTATTTTTCATACTTAGTTTTTATATACTTAAAAAAAAACTACATAAAAAATTTTCATATAAATTTTTACGAGAATATATAATAAACAATAAACATTAAACAATGAACAATAAACAATAAATAATAAACGGTAAATAATAATAACAATAATAATATATAAAAATTAGAAATTTCTATTTAATTTTATATTCCTTTTTTTCATTTGTTTTATATTTTGATTTACTTTAATTACCTATTTTTATTTGTTATTCGTTAATTTGATTATTTAACTATTTATTTCAATTTATATAAAAAAATTTCAAATGTATAAAAATTAGAAAAAAAAATTGTAATTTAAAAGAATTTTAAACTAAGTTTACAAAATTTTAATCGAAACATAAAATTAATTAGAAGTCTAATTATAAATTCTTATCACCCCACTTAAATTCTCTTAAACGATCTAAATCGAAAAAGAATGTAATTCTTAAAAATTCATATTTTTATTAAATTTCAAAGATAATTTCACTTCATTGCGATTTTTATATGGTATATTAAAATAAACTGTTCGAGTAATGGTTTATGATCATTGTTCGATTGAATATACACTTTTAAAGCTCCATTTGTGCTCTCGAGAGATTTTTATAGGTTTCTATAACATCCCATGTCATTGTAATTTTTTTCTTTTTTTTTTTGCGCAAACCCAGAATATTGCTGACAATAACTCTTAAAAAAAAGAAGATATAGCTATATAGATAGTTGGAGCGAACAAATTCGTATTCGAGATTATTCTTGGTTTTTTTTTTCATCTGCGCACACATATCGCGTACAGTCAATTCCGTAAATTTTGCTGAGTACTCGATCAAGTCCCTTCCTGTCGACGACGATAAAGAAAAATTGACATTTTTGCAATTTTATTTTTCATCTTCCTTTTTTTTATTATTCTCTTTCAAGATAAATCAGAATAAACTGTTTTCTAAAGCTGAATCTCGATATTTTTCTTTATTAAATAATTTTTTTATTGGCTTCTATAGCCAATGAATATTATCATTTTAAATATTATAATAATCATTTAGTATAAATTATTAATTATTGTAAATATCAAAATAAATATTGAACTATAATTTAAAAAATTAATAATAATTAGGATAAATTAATACTAATGTTTTATTTTTTTATTTATTATTTTTTAATATATTAAATTTTATACTTATTTATTGTATAATAAATAATATAAATATAAATATGTATATATGAATATAAATATATCTATGCCTGAATTTATAATCAGTTATTTTTTGAGAGCTTTTCATATTGATCTCTTCGAGAATGTTTCGGTTGTAAAAAGTTCCTCTAATTAAATATTTCATTTTTGCAATAATTTTATTGTTTTTTTTCATTATTAATAATTCAGAACAAGTTAATAAAGGTTTCTCAATGAATTATCGAAATCTATTAATCGAAATTGCCTTTTATGAATTTTTTTACAAGTTAAAAAAGTATAATAAAGAATGTGTATTCATTTTTATATTTTAATTAAATAAAAATTTCTAATTGGCTCTCAATTGATTATTGTTATATTTTTCACATTTTGATATGAAAAAGCATAATAATTGATTACATTTTTTCTCAATACAATGCAATAATATTTATAATTCAATTTTACTTTCAATTAATTCAAATCTTTTTATAGATTTCCTAGATTCCAATCTGTTTTTTTAATTATAAATAATTATTAGTCATTCACTACAATAAGTAATAATAAAATAACTATATATACCTATCAATTTTTTGTTTTTATATTTTATGTACATATTTAAAAAAAAAAAAAATAAAAGAGATTATAAAAAATGGTAGTATTAGCATCGATTTTATATTCTAATTTACGAAATCATTTAATATTATGATTTTTGAGTAAATAATCAGAAAAAATAATAAAAGTAATTAAAAAATAAATAAAAGAAATAATAATAAATAAATAAAGGAAATGAAGAAAAAATGAAATGAAACTTTTGAGAGTGGGATAAATTTTTAATTGATAAGAATTTAGTTTGCTAAATTTTATCTAATTATTTTCGAGAAAAATGTTTGGTTACGGAATGAACGTTGACAAAAATAAATCAACATTAACTCGCTTAACTTGATTAATTAATGTAGTTTCAAGTTTAACTAAATCCAACAACAAGTTGATGATGGTTTGTCAAATAAACGAAAATGCAGAATTAACAATGCAGTGCTTTTACAAGAATATTTTTTAAATCGCGATAACATTGGTTTAATTTATTTCAATATATGATTATTTATTCCTATTATTGTAGAATAATTTGTATTACATTAATTACTGAATTATAAACTAATATCTTCTACTGCTCCCAAATTAATACAATAATAACACGAATATTAATAAATAATGAAATTAATAATAATAATAATTAAAATCATAAAAATAATAAATAATAATAATAATAATAATAAATACAGAATAATAATGTATAACATTGTAAAGAATTTAACAATATTAATAATGATTTATATTACATAAATCAATCTTTAACGTATTCGTTTTATTGTTCTCCTACAATGTAAATAATAATTAAATTATATTGAAAGCTATTAAAAATGAATTTCCGATTATAATTATTATCATATTAAACATAAATTATTACAGGGATATTATTTTCATAATTATATTTTTTTAATAAAGACAATATATTGGTTTATATAAAATTTTTATTGAAAATAAAATAAACTTTTGAAAGCTTTTAAGAAACTCATAAAAAGTTTAAAAATAATAACTTGTATATATTTTTTATTTTATGTCCACATCTTGACTTGGGTCTATGGAACTAAAATTTAAAATAAAATTTTTTTCTCCAGTGACTTTTGACAAACAATTTTACTTGAATCATTGCCTATATATCATCTTTGTATTTTGACCTAAGTTTTGAATTTTTGTTCTCTACCTCCAAGTATTATTTTTCCATTGGTCTTTACATGATGATTATTTTTATTTTCACGTTCACTTTGATAGGTTTCCATTTTTATTTATTATTAATATTTATTACCACCATCACAGAATTTTATTATCTCTCCTATTTTCACTTTGACATTCAATAGACAGATTTTCACTTTCACTTTGACAGCTTTTTATTTTCATTTTATTTTCTTTTTCTCTCTCACTATGACAAATTTTTTTTCTCACTTGTATGTTTACTTTCATTTTCACTTTCACAGATTTTTATCATCTTTTATTTTTACTTTTATTTTCACTTTTATTTTCACTTTTATTTTCACTTTTACTTTCACTTTCAGTTTCACTTTGACAGATTTTAATTTTCAATTTTGTTTTCAGTTTCACTTTGACAGATTTTAATTTTCAATTTTGTTTTCACATTCTCTTTAACAAATATTTATTTTAATTGTTATTTTCTATTTCACTTTCGTTTTCACATTGACAGATTTTTATTTTTCCTTTTACATTCACGTTAATAGATTTTTTTCATACTTTTATTTTCACTTTCGCTTTGAGTTTAACAGATATTTATTTTCAATTTCATTTAGTTAAATTTTTTAGTCGCTTTCACTTTGATAGATTTTTTAACTTTCACCTCAGTTTGACAGATTTTCATTTCATTTTCGGGGTCGATTCTGTAATTTTATTTTAACATTCATTTTTACTTTCATTTCTACATTCACTTCGAGTTTTTTGTTTTTTATTTTCACTTCTACTTTCACTTTGATGAATTTTTATTTTTATTTTCACTTTCACTTTGACAGAATTTCATTTTCATTTTCACTTGATAGAATTTTTATTTTACTCTCCCTTTTGACGTATATTTTTATTTTCGTAATTTGGGCCAGAATTCGTGAAATTTTCACGAAAAATAAAAAGTATTTTTTTTAAATCGAAATTTTGAAAAAACATTTATATTTTTTTCTTGTCTTAGGAATGTGTCTACCAAAGAACAGAAAAAAATTTTTTTTATATGTATACCTAAATTATTGCAAAATGAATTTTTTTGCAACTTTTTAAACAAAATATAAAGAGGATAAAATATACTTTCGTTTAGGATTAGAAAATTTTTAAAATGTTTATTTTTCAAAAATTATTTAATACATTTTTTATAAACAATTTTTTTTTAATGTTCTGATGCGCCTTTTAAAAATTTGAAAAAATTATAGTTTTAATTGTATGTTGAGATTTTTTCAAATTTTTAAAAGACGCAAAACATTAAAAAAAAAATAAATTGTTTATAAAAAATTTATTTAATAATATTATTAAAAAATAATCTTTTAAAAATTTTCTAACTTGTAAACGAAAATAAAATAAAATCAATCAAGGCGAAAGTAAAAATGAAAGGAAAAATAAAATTCTATCATAGTGAAAATGAAAGTAAAAGAAAAAAAATTATCAAAGTGGAAGTAGAAATGAAAGGAAAAATAAAATTCTATCATAGTGAAAATGAAAATAAAAGGAAGAAAAATTAGCAAAGTGAAAGTAAAAATGCAAGTGAAAATAAAATTCTATCAAGATGAAAATTAATTTAATAAACTATCAAAGTGACAGTGAAAATGAAAGTAAAAATGAAAGTGAGAATGAAAGTGAAAGTGGAAATGAAATTGCGTAATCGACCTCCAGGTGAAATTTTAAAGTCGTCGGTCAACGGTTTACGGTCTTAAATTTTGTTAATCACTCAATTGACATAAATGGAAAGTTTCCGTTCGCCCTTTAACAGGTGAATTTAATTTTTTTTTAATTTGATTTAATTAAAAATTTCACATCTAAGTGGTTTGTTGCTATTTTGGAAAAGAGAAAATTTTGAAATCTGTAAGTAAGTTTAGAGTTGAAAGTGAATAAACGGTCCATTTAAATTTTGTGAAGTTCAACGCCATCCTTTTGGTTTAAAGTTCGAAATGAATTAAATTTTAAGCTGTCTTAAAGTGGGATAAAGAAGAAGAATCAGATAAAGAAGGCATAAGAAGAAACAAAAGGAGGCGAAGAAGAGAAAGAAGATGCGAGAAAGCTTTCAACTTGATGGTTTAGCTTCGTTACATGTTTTAAAGTGAGAAACCTGACGATGAAAGCTGTTTCTCTCTTGAATTCTGGACAAGCTGCTCATCTCATATAATGAATATAGTTTCTCTCTCTTTCTCTATCTCTCTTTCTTTCTCTCTTGATACTATAACTTCTCATTGCGTGCCTGTTGTCAGTTGTGTCGTTCTTTCATTTGTTGAGAAAAGTTTCACTACATGTTGTCAGCAGTCAGCACACATATATATACCAAAAATGGATTCATTATTTTATTTTGTCTCTTCTAAAGGCTAAAATTATAAACACCTTTTATACATATATACAGATGCATGGGACAATAAAATATACAAAAGAAAAATGGAGAAAGTCTCACATACGCATTATTATATTCAATATAAAAGTCGAAGGAAAGAAAAATAATAATGTGGTGACACAGAGGGAGAAAAAAAAGAATTGTTGCAGTGGAGAGTGAAAAAGGGAAAGAGATAACTAGAAAAGAAAACTAAAATAGACATAAAAGTTACAAAAATATTGAGGGTGAAGAAAAAAGAAAATAAAAAAATAGAAGAAATATATAGTGAAGAAGAGGATAAATAACAAAGTAAAAGAAAAACTATGTAAATTGAAGGTATAAAATAATGGTACAGGAAAAAAAATGAAAAAAATGATCGAAAAAGAAAGACGAGAAATAGAGGAAGAAAGAATGAACAAAAAAATAAGAAAACGAAAGTAAGAATTAAAAAATATAGAAAGATGAAAAAAAAAGAAAGAGGAAGAAATGAAAAAGAGAAACAAGAGAAGAAATAAAAAAATAAGAAATCAAATAAAGAAAGAGAAAAATATGGAAAGCAAAGAAAAAAATAATTAACAATATTTATTAGTGTCCTGATATTTTTTAAAAGATGTGGACAAAAAAGTTTTTTTTAAATTTTAAATAAACAAAAAATTACAGAGTTAACACTTTTGAAAACAAAAGTATTTATTAGTGCGCAATAAACTTGTTCTTATTTTGTTATTACCTATAATGTGTTAAATATTTTTGTTGAGTACAATGAACGAAAGGACTTGAAGCTCGTTTAAAATTGAATAAAATAATAAATAAATAATTAAAATTTATTTGAAATTAGATAAATCTTTTAATAGTTATATATTTAATTAATTATTAAAAATAATGGATTTGCAGAAGAATTGTGCTTAAAAACATTTTAAAAATTGAATGTTTAGAAGTTACAAATGATTGCAGAAATGCAATTCTTTTCAAAGGCAATAAAATTATTCTCCAAATTTCAATGATGTTAGAAATTTTTCAAAAATTCTCTTCAAAATTTCAATTACTTTTTTTAAATAATCAAATTGTTCTCCGAAATACAATTATTTTCAGAAATTTTCTAAAAGAGTTCAATTATTTAAATAAAATTTTAATAAAATTTTCAATTGTCTTTACAAATAACAAAATTCTTCTCTGAAATTTAATTATTTTCAAAAATATTAATAAAATTCTTGGCAAAATTTCAATTATTTTCAAAAATTTTTCAAAAGAGCTCAATTATTTAAATAAAATTTCCAATTATCTTTATAAATAATAAGATTCTTCTCCGACATTTAATTAATTTCAAAAATTTTAATAAAATTCTTGTCAAAATTTCAATATCTAAAAATTTTTCTGAATTCAATGATTTTCAATATCTACTATTTTAATAAAATTTTCCAAAAGAATTCAATTATTTAAAAAAAAAATTAATAAAATTCTACGCAAACATTTAATTATTTCATAAATAATAAAATTCTTTTTAGGAATTCAATTATTTTCATAAGTAATAAAACTCATCGCAGAATTACAATTACTTTTAATACAATTTTAATAGAATTCCTAAAATTCTATTAAAAAAATGTAATTATTTTTAAAAATGTTATTAAAAATTCCCAATTAAGAATTCAATTGTTTGAAAGAAATTTTAAAAAATATAATTATTTTCATAAACATTAAAAATTTTATAGAAATTCAATTATTTACAAATTTTTTATAAATTTCTCCGCAATAATTTAATTATTTTCATAAATAATAAAACAAATCACAGAATTTAATAAATATTATTTATTTTTCTTTTTAAATAATTAAATTCTCGTAGAATTTTGCAATAAAAATTGATTTAAAAATGAATATATAGTTAAAATTTGAGATAATATTGAATATTAAAAGCATTATAATACAACATTTTCAGAAATCATTGAATTTTAACAAGGTTTTAAATTAAAATCTTTGAAAATCTGAATATTTCATACTTTTAACTAATAATTCTGTAGAATTAACTTTTTTGAAAAAGTTTGATTGAATTTTTTTTTTTTTGAAATATATTTGATGTTTTTGTTTCTAATATATTATATTTAATTAAAGAATTTAGGGTAAGACTCGGTCAGAAAAATTACAATTTGCATAGGGTCTTCGGATCATTCTGTAATTTGGTGAAGTTGTTATATTTAATAACAAAAATAAGTGTACCAAAGGATTTTTAAAAATTTTCAAAATTGTAAAAGTTACGCCATTTTGAATTTTTTTATAAGATTTTTTCAAATGTGAATATTTCCGAAACAATTTAACGGATTTTAATGAAATTTAAATATGTTATACTTAAAATCATATTCTTTCAGAATTTTTCAAAAGAAAAAAAAATTTTTTGTTTTTTTCAAAAAAAAAGTAAAAAAAATTTTTTTGAATCGATTTATTAAGCACGGGACTGATTTTTGAGTATTTTTCGATATATAATAAAATATTCCTTATAATTTCACCTTTCATTTAAAAAAAAGAAAACGATGGAGACTTTAATAGTTTTCGAGATATTGCAATTTTTTTGGAAGCGCGACCACGTTTCAGCGCCAGCGCAGAATCTTTTACCCGGGACGCCTCACAGTGGGATTTTTTACTCTTTACTCTTCAAAATTGTCTAGAGCCTACAAATTTTATTGGATTTTAATGTTTTTGGTCTTAAATGAAAGAGGATGAAATTTCTAAAAGATCCCTTGAAACCGTTTTTTAAATTTTAAATTTTTTATTTATTTTTTTGTTACTCAAAGTTAACAATTTACAATATTTTTGTAAAAAATATTGTTTATTTTTTTATTTTCCCATTGCACAAGATCGAAATCAATTTAAATTAGTCTAGTATGATCACTCGACAAATAATTATAATAATTCATAATAAAATTTATTTAAATTGTTAAAAAAAACAATTTTAATTAACAAATAGATAACTTTGGTCTTTTTCTTAAAATTGTTTTTTTTGTAAACAAATTTATATTTATTTAAGTAATGTATGTAAATTTTGTAAAAAAATGATTTTAAAGTTACTAATTATCATTGTTATTAATAATTATATTATTAATAACAATTATTATTATTATTATTTTTTAAATTGTTTTTTTGAAGACAAATTTAGGTTTATTTAAGTAATGTAAGTCTATTTTGTAAAAAAATGATTTTAAAGTTAATAATTGTTATTGTTATTAATAATTATATAACTAATAATCTATCTTCTTTTGTATTTATAAACATTTTTAGCATTTTTTAAACTTAAAATGTTAATATCATATGTACATTCTTTTAAAAACTTAAAAAATTTATTTATTGATTTTAAAACATTTTTAATTAACAAATAGATAACATTAGTCTTTCAAAAAAATGTTTTTTTGTAGACAAATTTATGTTTATTTAAGTAATTCATGACTATTTTGTAAAAAAAAATGATTTTAAAGTTAATAATTATCCTTGATATTAACAGTAATCAAGTTATTGATATTTAATTAGTGCTATAAAAAATTAAACTAGTTCAAAAAAGTTTTATTTTTTTTTAGAAAAAAGACATTTATTTGTTTATAAAGTTAATAATTTGTTTATAACAAATGTAATTGTTTAAGCTAATTTTTTTTCACGTTTTTGAAAGAATGTACATTTATGATATAGACATTTTAAGTTTAGAAAATGCTGGAAATGTTTATAAATACAAAAGAAGATAGATTATTAGTTATATAATTATTAATAACAATGATGATTAGTAACTTTAAAATCATTTTTTTACAAAATATACATACATTACTTAAATAAATATAAATTTGTTTACAAAAAAAACAATTTAAAAAAAAGAGCAAAGTTATCTATCTGCTAATTAAAATTGTTTTTTTAACAATTTAAATAAATTGTATTATGAATTATTATAATTATTTGTCGAGTGGTCATACTAGACTAATTTAAATTGATTTCGATCTTGTGCAATGGAAAATTAAAAAAATAAACAGTATTTTTTACAAAAATATTGTAAATTGTTAACTTTGAGTAACAAAAAAGTAAATAAACAATTAAAAATTTAAAAATCGGTTTCAAGGGATCTTTTAGAAATTTTATCCCCTTTCATTTAAGACCAAAAACATTAAAATCCAATAAAATTTGTAGGCTCTAGACAATTTTGAAGAGTAAAGTGTAAAAAATCCCACTGTGAGGCGTCCCGGGTAAAAGATACTGCGCTGGCACTAAAACGTGGTCGCGCTTACACAAAAATTGCAATATCTTGAAAACTATTAAAGTCTCAATCGTTTTCTTTTCTTTAAAAATGAAATGTGAAATTATAAGGAATATTTTATTATATATCGAAAAATACTCAAAAATCGGTCCCGTGCTTAATAAATCGATTCAAAAAAATTTTTTTTTACTTTTTTTTTTTGAAAAAAACAAAAAATTTTTTTTTTCTTTTGAAAAATTCTGAAAGAATATGATTTTAAGTATAACATATTTAAATTTCATTAAAATCCGTTAAATTGTTTCGGAAATATTCACATTTTAAAAAAATCTAATAAAAAAATTCAAAATGGCGTAACTTTTACAATTTAAAAAATTTTTAAAAATCCTTTGGTAAACTTATTTTTGTTATTAAATATAACAACTTCACCAAATTAAAGAATAATCCGAAGACCCCATGCAAATTGTAATTTTTCTGCCCGAGTCTTACCCTTTACGAATAATTGAAATTTCGTAAAATTGATTTATAAAGAAGTAAATTTGCAAATTCTCAAAGAACTTTTACAAAAATTATTAAAAATAATAAAGAATGAAAGAAATTTGTAAATAAATGTAACAGAACATTTTTTTGAGTATCAAATAATTTTTAGAGTGAATCAGAATATTTTTTAGGGTCAGGGAAAAAGTTAAAAGTTTGTTTTGAAATCAGGAAAAAGTGAGGGTAAAGTGAGGGAAATATAAAATAAAATTTTTGTGCCAACCCTGAAGAAGATGCAGAATTATCGTGAGAGGTAAAATGATGAGGTGTAAAAGAAAATTGTCAGTATGTGGAAAAAGCCTTGCGGCAGAGGGAGGGAAAATAGAAAAGTGCATTAGCTCAATACATGACGTCAGAAGGTTGGCTGTGACGTCAACAGTGCGCTAGGTAACAACTACATGAAGAAGAGGAAGAGGAAGAAGAAGAAGAAGAAGAAGGAAAACGAGAGGAGAGAAAGGATTCTTCTCGAGAGTGAGTGAGATGCAAGCTTGATTCAAAATAAGGTCGACTACCCTCGCCTCGTGCATCGTCGCGATTTCATTCATCGGTCACACTCGGGAAATGGATATCTATCCCCCTTCCCTCCCCTCTCTCGCCATTCTATTTCATCTACTCTTTAACTTAAAATTCCCTTCTCTCTCTCTCTCTCTCTCTCTCTCTCTCTCTCTCTCTTTCCCACCCCATCGTATTCTCTCACTCGTTCATCAATCTTCCTCCTTCTTTTACTCAAACTGTCTGTCAACCTTCTCCATCAAACACAATCCCCTTTTTATCCACGGAAAAAGCCCGTAAAACCCGGGGACGAAATGCTTGCATTGAAAAACATTATTCTTAATTGTTTTTAACAATCATTCATAGGGAGATTCGCACAGTTAAATATCCAGGAATCGTAAATCTTTTTAGTCTATTTCTTTTATTTTATTACTAATTTTTTTTTATTTTTTTCTTTACTGTTGAACAATTTTGCGTGAAACGATCAAGTGAAAAATTTTTATTTTTTGGGAATGACTTAAAACCTTCAGTAAATTCTTGTTCTATATATAAAAGTAATAAAATTATTAAATTAACTCCCTTTTGGAGTTGATTCTTATTTTTACTGTGTAAATTTTAACTCCCCTCATCCAACTTCCTTCGCTTTAACTTCTAAATGGGTGCGACTATTATAGAATCCCCTGGAGAGTTAATATTTACACCGAAAAAAATAAAATCTCAAAGTGAAAAGAAAATTCCGCTTAATAATTATTTTTACATTTCATTTTCAATATATGAATATTCATCTACAAAAAGAGAAATTTTTGTTTATATTTGAAAGTTTTTTAACTAAAAGATGAATTTTAAGGGGGCAGTCTGGGTCTTTTGCACGTATTTTGAAGAATTTTTTTTTTCATAGTGAAATTTATTTAAACATTTTAAAAATTTTTACATATTATTACACATATTATATAAAGCTAAATAAAAAAAAAATTTTTTCTATATTTTTTGTTCTTACACTGAGAAAAATGGAGTATTGGACTAAACATCTGGAGGGACAAATCGTTGATATTTGAGAGCTATTATAGCTATTAATATTATTTATTTTATTATTTTATTATTATTTTATTATTTATTTTATTTTATTTATTTTATTATTATAGCTATTAATAGCTATTGGATAACAATCTAAATGTTCAAATACACCATTGACAGATATTCGTGCCATTTCTCTTGGAGGGAAAATGAGTTTATAACAGAGGGACAAATTAACCATCTTGAGAAATCCCTTCCTTATCCGGCGCGAAATGAATAAATATGGCAACCTAACCCCTAAATTAAATACATAAAATGTCAGAAAAATAATTTCGCACGCATCAGATCGTACACATTTTCTGCGCAACTTTTGACCCTCAGATATAATGGGAGAGAATATACAAGTAGATTTCCATTACCAATTCAAAATTTATTTTAGAAGGACTATTTAACTCTCTTCATAAGCAAAGGAAACATACACTTTTTGAATCTCCGAATTTGACACTCCAGTTTTCTCAGTGTAATAGCGAAGAAATGGCGACTTGAAAAAAAAATCTTGAAAATCTGGTTGACATGATATCTCCAGTCAGAACAGACGGAATCAAAAAATTCAAACAGATTATTAAAATATAGGTAAGTGGTTACAGCCGGAACTAAAATAAAAAATTTTCATTGAAAAATAACAAGATAACGGACTTTTTACTTTTTTAAACCTTCTTTTGAAATTAAAATTGTTTAAAAAAACAGGTTAAAAATTATTTTAAAATTATGATTTTATTTTAGGCTGTAACCACTTACCTATATTTTAATAATCCGTTTGAATTTTTTGATTTCGTCTGTTCTGACTGGAGATATCATGTCAACCAGATTTTCGAGATTTTTTTTGTGAGTCGTCATTTCTTCGTTATTAACAACAAAAAATAATGAAAGAAATTTTTTTTATTTAGTTTAATATATGTGTAATAATATGTAAAAATTTGTAAATGTTTAAATAAATTTCACTATGAAGAAAAAATTCTTCAAAATACGTGCAAAAGACTCAGACTGCCCCCTTAATCTTTCTTCTTTGATTGAAATTATTCCTTTCAAATTGAAACTTTATACTAGAAAGAAGATTTTTAAGTTGTTTTTTGTTTTTCTGAACGCATCTTCAAACTGTTTAAAAAGTGACATTTAATAAAAAATATAAAAGAGGAAAATCCTCTCAATTGTAAAGAAAAAATTTAGTGCCCATATGTAAGAGGAAAAAATGCTACAAATAAAAAGGAATCGTCTAAATTGGAAACATTTTTTTTCGGTGTAATTCACTTTTTTGCAGTGTATAAATATTAATTGTGTAAATTACAGGGATTGCATTTATGTTGTTTTCAGCGAAATTATTAATTGCAAAATAGTGTAATTTCGACAAAACTTGACAGATTTCTATATTTTATAATGAATTATAAATCATTTTTGTGTAGTTTTCAAAGCAAGAATTCAATTAAAAAACAAACACTACCTCTATTTTTAATTTTTTAGCATTCATTCTCATTGAAAAGCTAGGATTTTTTGCAACAAATTTTGTAAATTTCTTTTTTATTAAAAATATTAGTAAATGTTATTTATCGCAGGCGTAACATTTAAAAATTTTTTATTTTCATTTTTAGCAATAAAAGTAACTTCTAAGTTCTAACTTTAGATTTAGCTATCAGTAGTACAAATGGTTTTAGTCAGACAAAGAAATTTATATTAACTGTATTTGTGAACTGCTAGTAGAATTAATTTTAAAAAACATTCTTTGCTTTTAGTATCATTTTTTACGATTAAAAGAAAGTTTATTTCAGGCCCAATTTATTTTAATTACATAAATTAGTGTAAATAAGTAGAAAAATCTATTTTAGTCAGACAATTATCTGATACAAACAGAACTTTTTATTTATTATATTTTCAGAAACAGAAATAAGGAATATTTTTAGTCAGACACTTCTTTTTGGTTTATTTATATTTCAGTTTCAGTATTAAGAGCTAATTTCTGTCAGTCAAACATTATAAGATTATTTTAATTGAAACACAAGTAGCAAATATAGGTTTTAGTCAGACAAAAATTTATCGTAATTAAAAATTACTAGTAAATGTTATTTTATGGTTGATGTAACTGTTTCTACCTTTTATTTACAATTTTGTCATTAAAATTGATTTTAGTTTTACTTTTCAGTGGTAAAAATGATTTTGGTCAGACACTGTAATTTATATATTTTATCGCATTCGATGATTTATAGAAGTTAATTAATTTTAAAAGATAATTTTTTTTCTTCTAATTCAATTATTTTGATAAATAAAAATACAATAATAATTAAGAAAATAATAATTAAATAAATAATAATAAAAGTAATGAATAATAAATAAAAAATATGGCGCCAAAAATGGTTCGATAAACTGTTGTCCCACTTTTTATGTTTATACTCATCAATCAATGGGAAACTTTTTTTTTTACAAAAAAATAAATAAATAGAATTAAAATAATATGATTCATTGTCTTAGAATGTTTTCTCCCCAAATGTTTTTTTTTGTTTTTTTTTTTTTTTGCTGTGAAATAATATAGGAAAGAAGAGTAGTCATAAATTGATGATCTGATTGAGACAATCGACAGACAGCGTGTCTGCGATGAGAATTTTTGTTGATGTAATCTTGAAATCGATAGGAACACTAGTTTACTGGTGGTATATATATATAGTATGAAGAGACAGTGAAGACGACTTTCCCTTTTGTTTCCTTTACTTCTAAAACTGAAAATAACTTTAATCTATTTTCACTTGTGTTTTAGAATCGTTTTTCCTCCATTTAATTCCTTATCTCTCTTTCTTCATTTGTTTCAATTGGAAAAACAGGAAATTGAGATGAGATTCTTTTAAATTGTGTAATGAAGTATAATGTTCAGAGTAGCTTTTTAATTTTTTTCTTATTCGACTAAAAATATTTTTTTTACCAGAAATAAATTTTTTTTATCTATTATAATTTCATCTTTTATTTTAATTCTTTGTTATATTATTATTTAACTAATCATATAGGAAAATTTTCTATCTATACTGTAATAAATTTTCTTCCAGTGCATATTATATTCTTTGACAAATAACGAGTTTTTTAAATTTAAAGTAGAATTTTATTTGTTTAGAATTGTATTTACCAAAAATTTGAATTTCTTTTATATTAAAATGCATTTTTAACTAACGTGTAATAAAATTTTTAAATTTTTATTAAATAAATTTTCCTTTACCAATAAAATTTTTTAAATTTACATCAAATTAAATTTTTTATTTTAGAAAATTTCCAAGAAAAATTGAAATTTTCAAAATGAAAATAAGTTCTTGAATTGCAAATTTTCTAATAAATTAAGAGGTAAAAATTGTTTCCATATTCATTATTTCTGAAAAGAGAAGAAATTTACGTCCATAAATTACGGAAAAATTGTTCATATATTTTCTAAAAAAAAGCTCGCTCTCAGGTTGAAAATTGTAGTTCATGAAAGGAATTTTTCAACTTATTTTCATTATTACATTATTTTATAAATCTCATTACATACTACGTAAATCATTTTTTCAATTAAAATTAAATTTCAAACGTTAGATTTAATTTTTTTAATCAAAATAAAATATAAATTTTTTGTTAAAATTACATATAAATTTTAGATTTTATTTTTTCCAATAAAAATTGAATTAAAGTTTTAAATTTAATTGTGTTTTTAATTAAAATTAAACATTTCATCCTGCAAATTTATTGTGTAAATTACTTAATTAAAATTTATTCTCAAAAAAAATTATTAAAAAAAAATTCTTTCATTTTAATACCATGTTTGTTATTTATATTTTTTGCGCCTAAATCTTAATAATTTAATAAAAGTTATTTTCTTCCGAAAAATAAATAAATTTCAAATAAATGATTTTTAAAAAATCATATTCAATACATTCACCCCTATTTATAGTATTTGAAAACACACTGGAAATATATAAAAAGACGTAGGTCAACAATCCAGTTTCTATGCAACAGCGATTTATCAAAAAAAAAAAAAAAATTCCCTACGCGATAAATTTTTTTTCCCGCAGTTAAAAATTGTCTGTATAAATGCAAAAAAGTTTTTTGATAAAAAAATATTGGAGAAACAATGTTACCAGGTTTTGTTTACTTATCTGCGATTAAATTCAAATATTCTTTTACGAATAGAAAAAAAAACATTTATGAGATATTATTTTTTTAAATATTGAAAAAGTAGGAAAAATATGTATTTTCCTGTACAATTTTTTTTTTGATTTGCTTGTTTTTATATTGGTATATTTATAGATTCTACATTGATAAATTTTAAGGAAATTTAAGGCAAAATTTTACAAGTGCACTTTTTATATATATTTTTTTTGCTGTTTTCTTTTTCTTTTTGGGTTTATTTTTTACTACTCTCTTCAGCTTTGAATGAAACGCACTAGTCATTAGTTCATGAGTATTCTGCCCTGTCCATTAGTCAAATGAAAGTCAGTCATGTTTATTGAAAAATGGTACAAAAAATAATGGCCATGAATTCAAGTTCTATCCACTAATTGATCCTGGAATAACAAAACAAACAAACAAAAATTTTGTTTTCGTTATCGAACATGTTTGTTGGAAAATAGGCAATATCGTAAAGGAGATAATAAATTGGGTGCAATAAATTTTTTAATTTCATGAATGTCAATATTTTTGATTTTCTATAATTTTTAAATTATTTAAATTATTTTTTTTTTTATTTTATTATTTAAATTATTTTTTTAAAATAAGATACCTATAAGTTACTATATCTATATTCATTAAATATTTATATTTTGAATTCAGTAGTAGAAGGAGATTTTAGTCGGGCAAAATTAACTACCAGTAGATAGAAATTAGTCGGAAATTGTAATAAAACAATAAATTTTAATATTGTGATTTCAGTTTCAAAAGTTAAAGTAAATTTAAGTCGGACTTTATTTTTTTTACCTAATTCAACTTTAATTAGTAAAAATAAATTTTAGTCAGACAAAAATTTATTACATATTTTTATTTAAAAATCAGTAGTAAAAGTAGATTTTAGTCAGTCGAAACTTAAATTTATTTTGTCTAAAATTTAAAAAATTGTAATAAAAGTTCAATATATCCGAATTTTTTTCTTTTTAATCATTTTTTTTTAATTAACGATTTTATTATTATTAATGATGATTAAAATGTAAATAGTAAACATAGTTTTTGCTTAGACAAAACTTCATTGTTATTAAAAAATACTAGTAAATGTTATTAATTGCTGCTGTAACATTTTAAACTTATATTTATTTTAACTTTTAGGAATAAAAGTGACTTTAGGCTTAGCTTTCAGTAGTACAATAGGTTTTAGTCAGACAATGAAATTTATATTTATCCTATTTGAGAGCTTCCAGTAGAATTATAATTTTAAAAAATATTCTTTGCTTTTAATTTTATTTTCTAAGATTAAAAGAGAGTTTATGTCAATCCCAATTTATTTTAATTAATAAGGAATAGTTTTACTCAGACACTGCTCTTTAAATTTGAATTAGTAAACATATTTTCTTATTTGAATTCACAGTAAATTGTGAGGTATTAAAAAGTGTTGCAGATTAAATTAACACCAAAAAAGATTAAAATAATCAATTGTGGTGTTATTTTTTCCAATGAATGAAATTTTATTTCATTAAATTTTTTTATAACTATAAAACATGAAGATTCAAATAACTCTGAGTCTTCGACTCGGAGTGATCTATTTCTTCATATTTTATAATAATTAAAGATGACCAAATAATAAAATCATTATTTTATATTATAAGAATATTATACTTCTTAAAAATTATTTTCATTATTTCAATTCAATTATTATTTTCAAAAATTTTTAACTACAATTTTACTTTATATCAATTATTTTTAATAATTTTCGAAAAAGTTCTTTGTCAATTTTCAAATTCATTTGTTTACAATATTCAATTTCACGAAATTTCAATTATTCCTAAATTCTTTAATTAAATGCATATTAGAAAAAAAAACCTTCAAATAATATAAAAGAAAATTAAATTAAACTTTTTCAAAAAAATTAATTTCAAAATTCAATTATTTCTAAAAATTCACGCTATATTGCTTTTAATATTCAATTATAATCTAAAATTTTAACTGAAAATTCATTTTTATGAAATGAAAATTAATTTTTATTAGAAAATTCTACAAGAATTTAATTATTTAAATGCAAAAGTAAATAATTTATTAAAAAATTCAATGTTTCTCAAAATTCAATTCTCATAATGAATTTTAGTAACAAATTTTTAAATAATTAAATTCTTTTGTCGAATTTTATTAAAACTTGCATGAACATAATTACTTTTTTCAAGGAATTCAATTATAATTATGTATGAAAAATAATTGAAACGCTGTGATCAGTTTTATTATTAGTAAAAATAATTTAATCCTTAAGAAGAATTTTATTACTCTTGAAAATAATTGAATTTCTGTAATAATTTGTAACTTCTCTAAAATTAAATTTTTTTCTAGTGTTTTTAACTAAAATTTTTCAATAAATTCATTATTTTTAATAATTTTTTAAAAAAATTCTTTGAGAATTTTCAAATTCATTAGTTTACAATTCAATTTTACAAAATTTCAATTATTCGGAAATTCTGCAATTAAATATATAATAATTTAAATAAAAATCCTATTAATCTTTTAAAAAGAATTAATTCTACAAAATTTTTTGTAAAAAATATGAAAAATTAAGAATTTCAATTGATTTTAGTTTAAATTTTTCCAAAATTTAATTATTTCTAAAAATCTACGTCATAATGCTTGTAATATTTAATTATAATCTAAAATTTTTTTTATTCAAATTTTTTTCAATAATGGAATTCTTTTGGAAAATTTTATTGAAATAGTAGATATTGAAAATCATTGAATTTTAAAAAACTTTTGAAAATAATTGAAATTTTGCGAAGAATTTGATTAAAATTTTGTAAAATAATTGAATATCACAGAAGAATTTTATTATTTATAAAGAGAATTGAAATTTTTACAAGAATTTTTAAAAATTTTTGAACACAATTGAATTTAGTAACTATGTTACTAAGTTAGTTAGTTAGTTAGTAACTAAGTTAATAACTAACTTACTAACTTCACAATTATCTCCCTGGAGAAGCTAAATTCGTTGAGTTTTTACAAATCGTTGACTTTGGTGTTTTATTTGAAGTAAAATTTTATTCATAGTTAAAAATAACACCAAAATAGATTATTTTAATCCTTTCTGGTTTGGATTTAATTCTAGAAGGATTAATCTGTTGCAGATTATTTTAATCAATTCTGGTGTTATTTTAACACCTCACGTTTTACTGTGTTAATAACTAAATTTTTTGCTTTTGAATTAGTAAATTTTATTAATAAATTAGTAGAAATTACTATTTATTAGTAACATGTACTAATTTAAAATCAAAAAGTCAGTTAGTAATTCAAATTAGTAAACATTTTTACTAATTCAAATTTAGAAAGTCCCTTCTGGTTTATTTATATTTTAGTTTCAGGAGTAAGAGTTTTAATTGAAAGACAAGTAGCAAATGTAGGTATTAGTCAGACACAAATTTATTCTAATTAAAAATTACTAGTAAATGTTAAAATATTACGTGATATATAACTGTTTCTACTTTTTATTTTCAATGTTGTCTTTGAAAGCAACTTTAGTTTTAGTTTTCAGTAGTAAAAATGATTATCGTCAGACAGTGTAATTTATATTTATCATACTAGAGAATTTATACTAGAATTAATTTTAAACGAAATTTTCTTTCAGTCTAATTCAATTTTTTCTCAATAAAGAATATTTTTAGTCAAACAAAACTTTATCTTTATTTTCATTTTAGTTTTAATATGGTAAGAGGTTATTAAAAAAGAAATTGAATTCAACTTATTTTAATTGAAACACACATAGTAACTACCGACTTTTGTCAGACATAAATACATTGTATCAATGAAATTATTAGTACGAGTTACTTGACATCAGATATTATTCTTTTTAATGCTTAAATTTCACTTTCATAAATAAAAATATATTTAGTTTTAGATTGCATTAGGAAGAAAGGGATTTTCGTTTAGTTAATTTTTTTTCCATTTTGCGAATTTTCAGTAAATTTTTAATTGTTTTAATCGTAGTAAATTATAGAGTAAAATCTATTGCAGCCAGACAGAATCTACTAGTTATTATAAATACAAAATCAGTAGTAAAAGTAAGATTTAGTCAGACACAAGTTTTTTACTTTAATGTGATTGCAGTTTAAGAAAAAAGAGTAAATTTCTGTTAGTCAAAATTTACTGCAATTTATTTACTTACAGTTACATTTATTTCCTTAATTATTCAAATTGAACTAGAAGTTGCATAAAAGTATGTGGTAAGAGTAAATTTTAGTCAGACATACATATTTTATGTTTATTATTCCAATTAAAGTAGAAGTATTTAAATTAAATAGTAAGAGTTAATTTTAGTCAGACATATTGATTTTACTTGTATTTTTTTCTTTTTAGTGTTCCTTGGCAATATACAAAGAAATTATTTTCTATCTGTTCAGTTAAAAATTCTTGTACTCCACATTTTTTGGTGAAAAAAAAATCTATATATCTTTTTTTCGGTTCAAGGATGTAGAAAAAAATTTCAATCTTCTTTATTTTTCGTGGTTCTCGGTTATTTTTTTTAATGCAGATTGTCCCGGGTACAGCCGGAAAAACGATATACGCAGCAGCAGATATTATTTCCGCACGGATCTGTTCATCGATCTGAACACGTTCGTATGTATATATATATATATAAAATTCCAAAGTTGCTATATATAATATTTATATATATATATATATATATATTTAAATATATAGCAAGTTTGGAATTTTTTATACAGTAGGTACATGATATCACATCCTGTAGAATTCACGATTACTAAGAGAACTACATTTCACGATATATACATATATTAGCAATAGATACGCCTTGATATATATTCCGTTCGTAGGTAGAATTATATGTTTAAATTACAACCATCACTTGCAACACGTGCGTGCGCGCGTGAGGTCAATTTTCTCCTTGCTCGATTTCAAATTTCAAAAGAAGCAAATTTTCAGTTTCGAATATCACAAATTGAGTATTATTGTTTCAAAGTTTCTATATGCGACAGTAACAATATACAAAAAAACTGCGATACAATAATAGTTTTTATTTTTTCAAAGGGGAAAATATTTTTGTGCAACCCCTGCTGGAAAAGAGCTACTTTCCTTTAACATAAATGCAGCAGAAAGTGGTCAATTTCTGCACATTTAAAAGTGTGCAGGAAAGTGTACTTTCCCGCACTCTTTTGATGAAGTGTGCAGGAAAGTGTACTTTCCCGCACACTTTTGATAAAGTGTGCAGGAAAGTATACTTTCCTGCACACTTTTTTGTAAACAGTATAATATACGCTATAATCAACATAAAACTATATTTATTGATTAGAAATGTATAAAAAGAACTTTTTTCGGTAAACAGGTGTTGCACAAAGTACTGTGTGCAACAAGTACAGAAAGAAGCTGTTTTCCAACTTCGTGCAAATTACTGCCCTCGCTTCGCTCGGAGCAGCAAACTTTGCACTCGTCGGAAAACAGCTTCTTTCTGTACTTGTTGCACAATATACTATTGTAAATATTTTTCTTTTTTGAGAACAAAAGAAGAAACGTGTTTAGAAAAAAAAAAGAAATGTGAGATACTAAATTAAAATTTTATATTTTGTTAAGAATCAATAGAAATAACAATCTATAAATGTTTATTTAGTGTGAATTTTTTTTTTTTTTATTTTTGCGAAGTTTTTTGAAAATTTTGAAAATCCTTTTTACAAGAAAAGCAGACACTTTATCACTGTAATCGATGTTAGCACCACGTGTCAGGGGAACGCGACAGTGAAAACAAAGCTATTTATCTGACTGAGGAAAATGTCTGTATAGACCTCGTGTAGAAGGCAAACAACTGTAAGGAACAAATAACGAATATATTGCAAAGGAGGAGAACAAACGAAAAATGGATGTGAGATGTGTTAGATGGAAAGTTTCTTTATACTTTTTTTTATATAAGAATTGTTATAACCGGCCAAATAATCCTAAAGTTACGTTGAAAAATAGTATAGCAGTCGTTAGAAAAATATAAAAAAATTTTTTCACTTTTCTAAAAGGAAAACTAAAACGATACATTTTCTTTTTTTGATAAAATATTTTGGGAAATTTCAAGATAACTTTGAGTAGTATTTTTAATTCGGAAATAATTTTAATAAATACATGAGGGTACTGGAAATTCATGAGGAAATTTTTGAAAAATATAATGAGTAGTATAGGGAAGTTTTGGTAAGACAAAACTTTATTAATAATTTCAATTTAACGTAAATTAGTAGTAAAATCGGAGTTTAGTCAGACAAAATTTACTTTAACTATATTTATGAAATATTTGTTACTGTATTTATGTTTCAGTAGTACAAACAGATTTAAGTCAGACAAAACTATACTAGTAGACAGAAGTCAAGTAGATATTTTATTAATAAATAATTTTAAATATTGGGATTTTCGTTTCTCTTGTTAAAGTAAATTTTAAGTTTTTAATTTGATTATTTTAATTTAATTTAATTTAATTTTTTAATTTTACAATCAGTAGTGGAAGTAGATTCAAGTCAGACAGAACTAAATTCAAGCTTGGAAATAAGAGTATAAGTATATAGTAAAAATAAGTTTTAGTAAAATATTACTAATTTATTAATTATTTTAATTTAATATTTAAAATTTAGTAGTACAATCAGACTTTAGTCAAGCAAATCTTATTTTAATTTTTCTCTCATTTGCGTTATAATTTTTTAAATTTAAATTTTAGAAATTTTAATTTAATTTTAAATTTTAATTATTTCAATTTTAATAACTATTTTTATCAAACATTTTTATTTACAATTCAGTAGTAGAAGCAGTTTTTAGTCGTACAAAACGATTAATACTTTTAAGTTATGAATTCAGTAGTAGGAGTCAATTTTAGTCAGCCCTTCTCGTCATAGTACCTCTCAGTTATTGTGATTATAGTAAAAGTAGTTAAAGTATATTTTAGTCAGACATAACTCACTTTAATTGTGGTAATTAAAGTACAAGTAGTTAATACTTATTTGTTTGAGGCAAAATTACACGTCGAAAAATTCCATGGAACTTCAATGGAGTTTCCACGGAAATTCTGCAAGTTTTTTATTTTAAAAATATTTTAACATTTCCAGGGTTGTAATAGGTCAGGAAAATAAGGGATTTTTATTAAAGTACTAAAAAAAATTGAATTTAGAAGAAGTTACAAATAATTGTAGAAATTCAATTTATTTTCAAAAGTAATAAAATTGTTCGCAAAAATTCAATTATGTTCAAAAATTGTTTAAGATGCAACGTCAAAATTTCAATTATCTTTAAAAATAATAAAATTTATCTCCAAAATTCAATTATTTTCAAAAACTTTCCTCAATATCTATATTATTTTATAATATAATTTTTCAAAAGATTTCAATTATTGAAAAAAAAGTGTTGATGAAATTCAAAGCAAACAGTAAATTATTTTCATGAATAATAAATTATTTTCATGAATAATAAAAACTCATAATAGAACTTCAATTATTTTTAATATAATTTTAAACGAATTCCTCGAAATATGTCATTATTCTTGAAAATTTTATTAAAATTCGTCGAAAAAATTCAATTATTTAAAAAATTGTTGATAAAATTCTTAAGAAGAAATCAATTTTAAAAAACATTCATTAATTCAATAAATTATTAATTTTTGTATTTAAATAATTGAATTCTCGAAGAATTTTCTAATAAAAATTGATTTAAAAACGAATTACAGTTAAAATTTTACATAATTTTACAAAATTTTTTACATAATTTTTTACATAATTTTACATAATTGAATATTAAAAGCATTATGGAATGAATTTTCATAAATAATTGAATTTTGAATATTTTTAAAAATAATTATATTTTTTGAAGAATTTACTTAAAATTAAAAATAATTCAAAACCTCTAAAGAATTTTATTATTTAGGAGAATAATTGAATTCTTATATGTATAACGAATATTATTACAATTTTTTTAAATAATTGAATGTTTTAAGAAAATTTATTAAAATAATAGATTTTGAGAATATTTGAATTTCAGTGAAGAATTTTCATTATTTGTGAAATGTAATTGAATTTTTGCAAAAATTTTTTGTAAATAATAACATTTTTCGAGGAATATATTTGAAACTGTATTAAAATTTAAAAATAATTTAAATCCTGTGAAAAATTTTATTATTTATGAAAATAATTGAATTCTTAGAACGAATATTATTCCAATTTTTTTAAATAATTGAATTTATGTAAAAAATTGTAATACTTGTAAAAATAATTGAATTCTTGGGAAGGATTTTATTACAATTTTTGTAAATAATTTAATTTTTTTGAAAAATTTTATGGAAATTTAAATTATTATAAAACAGGAAGATATCGATCACTCCGAGTGATCGATATCTTCCTGTTTTATAATAAAAATATTCTTATAAGTTGATGAATTTCATAACGATTTGAATTTGAAATTTATGAAAATCTTAATTCCTAGGGAATAATAATAATGATTAAATATTTATTAAAAAAATACTTTATTCGTGTTTTGGAATAATTTTACAATCAAAAGAATTCGTAATTAAATGTTATAGTTTTGAGTATCTAATCATTATATTCAGAATAAAAAGTAAAAATAAAAAAATGGACCAAACTCCCACCAATTCGAAATTTTTTACTCTTAAAAAAATTTAAAATATTCAAGATTGGTATGAAGGGAATTTTTCCACTCTATTGAAAATTAATTATGATGTCTGAATGAATCAGAATTCTTCACAGGAAGAAAAATTCCAATTATTCATCGTCAAAACCAAACTGAGTATTATCGATGGGAATTTTTTTACACACTTCTTTTTTTTGAACAGTAATTAAATTTTCTAAAAGAGAACAATTTAATTTAATGGACAATTCAATTAGGATATATTGGATAATTAAACAAAAAAGCTCTCGACAATTGAGAGAAGTTAAAAGAAAAAGTTGAAAAAAAAGATAAAAGAAAATGAAAAAAGATTTGGAAAAAATTAATATTTCAAAAAAAACTGATGATAAGAAAAATAAATAAGTGAAGAGAATAAAATTTCTTTTGTTGCATTAAATTCGATTCTTCAAAGACTGAAATGTGTTTATATCCAGCTTTAAAGCTAGTGCCAATAAAACTTAAGCCTTTCAAACCGAAGATCCGTAACCTCGTTTTTATGCCACTTACTTATATATCTAACAAAACGCTTCAAAAACTCTTTTTACTTTCGCTGATAATGCCAAAACAATTATCCATTTATGATTCAACTCTCGAGTTTTCATTATCTTCAATCGTTTTAAAGCACACACCACGCCTAATTACTCTAAATTGAAATTTAACGAACGAATTATTATGCTCGTGAATTTTATTTATTATTTTTAAAGCGGCGTTCATTTTCTTTTCCCATTTCAATTTTTTTTCCTTTTAACTCTTTTAATCCACTTCCACTTGAAAAGATTTTCCGGAAATTTTCGGCGAATCTTTTTTCTGACTTTTTTTTTATTGCATTTATTCCATTATTCCATTTTTAAATATTATTTAACTAACAACAATTCGCGCGCGGCTTCTTTTTTGCTCACTTTTTAAAATAAAATTTCAAATAAAATTTTAAAAATAATACAAGTTACAAATTTTTAATTCAAATTTATTTTCATAAAAATATAATTTTTCAATATAGAAAATTTAAATTTTGAAGAAGCTACAAATGATTGTAGAAATTTAATTTTTTTTAAAAGTAATAAAATTCTTCTTACAAAAATTCAATTATGTTCAAAATTTAAAGAAAAATTCTCGTCAAAATCACAATTATTATTTTCAAAAATTTTCCTCATTTCAATGATTTTTAATATCTACTATCTTAATAAAATTACCCAACAGAATTAAATTATTTAAAAACAATTTTAATAAATTTGTACGCAAACATTTAATTATTTCCATAAATAATAAAAATTTCAAAGGAATTCAAATATTAACAAATTTTTTATAAGTTTCTTCTCAACAATTCAATTATTTTCAGAAAAAATAAAACTCATCGTAGAATTTTAATTATTTTTAAATATACAATTTTAATTGAATTCCTTGAAAAATGTAACTATTATAAAAAATTTTAATAAAATTCGTCAAAAGAATTCAATTATTTAAAAATTTGTTAATAAAATTCTTTATAAGAATTAAATTTTAAGAAACATTCAATTATTCAATAAATAATTTACTTTTGTTTTCAAATAATTGAATTCTTGTAGAATTTTCTAATAAAAATTGATTTGAAAACGAATTTTAGTTTAAATTTTAGATAATAATAGAATATGAAAATAATTTTTAAGAAGTTACAGTAACAATATTCTTATAATATAAAATAATGATTTTAACACTCGATCCTCTTTAATTTATTTTAAAACATGAAGAAATCGATCACTCCGAGTCTTCGACTCGGAGCAATCGCTGGCTTCATGTTTTATAAAAATATTCTTATAAGTTTATTGAATTTAAAAGATTTGAATTTGAAATTTTTGAAATTCTTAATTCCTATAAAAAAATAATATTGATTAAATATTTATTTAAAAAAAAATTATTGATGTTTTCGAATAATTTTACAATTAAAGATATTTGTAAATAAATTTAACAGAACATTTTTTTCAATAAAACTCTGTCCTCTATTTTCTAAAATTTCAAAAGTTTTCAGTTTTATTTTCAATTAAATTTTCTAGTTGACAAGTTTAATTTATAAACATTTTTTACCTTTATTTTCAAAAACCTTTGAATTTTATTAAAAGAATTAAAATTAAGAAATAAAATTCATGCAAATTATTTCCTTATGAAAATTGAGAATTTTCTACAAAAAGATTATTAAACGGGAATATCTAATGTTTTTCTTCCTAAAAGAAAAAAAAATGAGTTTGTAAACAATATTGTTATTAAGAAATGAAAATTATGCATAAATAGGTATATTTCCTACTTCTTAATCGAAATTTTTTAACAATTATCTCAGTTTTCTAGTATTTTTTATAAATAAAAACGAGACTAATTTGCATAATAATTTAGATAAGTCAAACAAAGTTTGTTATAGAAAAAAGCATATATATATAACAAATAAAATGAGAATAGTTTTTATTTGTTAATCATAATTTAAAAAAAAAGTTTCTAATTTGTAATATTATTTTAAATTATAAATCATGAAAAAATACCTGCATATTTTCGATAGTTAATAATAAGCTCAGTAATTGATAATTTTAATTTAGGCGGTTTTAGTAATTAATTTTAGTTATTAATTTTAGAAATTAACATTAGTAGTTAACTTTAGTAATAAATTAAATTTAACAATAAAATATAAATGATTTATTCGATGAAAAAACAAAAAATTAAATAATTGAAGAAAATGAATTTATCATTCGGTAATTAAATAGTATATTAAAGTTGAAAGAAGTTAACAATTTTTTCGAATCAATCTCACAAATAAATAAAATCTTTTAAATAAATCTCTTTAAATTCAGAAAAATTGTTAACTTTTTTCAACTTTAATATTTAAAAAATTAAATAGCTATTGAATAATTTATTTAAAAAAAATTAATTACCTTCTGATACTTTTTCTTACAATTTATTAGAAAAAAGATTTTAACGACTAAGAATATTCATCTATTCTACAAGAAGTTGCAGAATTCATTGTCATATTTAACTAACGCTGTATAAAAAAGAAAATTAACTCTGGAAAGTCAAGATATTTCGTATCACCAAATTGGACTGACTTTTGACATGAAAGTGAAGGAAACTTTGTGGAAAGTTAAAATTTACTGTAATGATTTCTCTCTCTCTCTCTTTCTCTCTAGTAAATTATTTCACCCTCTTTCACACTTTGAAAAAAAGTTGAAATAATATCATTTTTTTTCTTCTTTTCGCAAAAAAAAAATTAATGCAATTGATGTGACAGAAAAAAATGAAAAATAAAATAATTGCCTATCTTCTCGAATATATATGGGCAATTCCACGTGAGATTTCAGTCGACCTTTTAAAATCGGCCAAAAATATTTTTTTTCTATTCTGTATTGAAAAAAAACAGATACCTATTTTTTTATTATTTTTTTGGAGGCCAAATTTGTGAGTTATGAATTTTCAAAATTTTCGCTTTTTAAATGTAGGTATATTTTTAATGTCAGATAACTCAAAAAATATTGCTTCTTTTCATTTTTTGACAAGAGAAAAAAAGTTTTGTTTTTCTCTCTACTTTTGAATAATCACAAAAAAAAATTTTTTTTTTCATTTTTTATTAAAAAAATAAAAAAAATTTATAAACAAATTAATTTTTTTTAACTTTGGGTATGATAAATTTTTAATTTTCTTTTTTTAAAACATACCTGGAAATGATAAGAAGGTTTTGCAAAAAGTTTTAGAGTGGGCCTGACAAGTTTGATGGGTCCAAAAAAATAATTAATCTGTCCGTGCAGGTCGCACGCACGTGGCACAATGGGATTTTTTTACAATTTATTATTAAAAATTGTCTAGAGCCTACAAATTTTATCGGATTTTGATTATTATTGAATTTTAAGGCTCTAAACAATTTTTAATAATAAATTGTAAAAAAATCCCATTGTGCCACGTGCGTGCGACCTGCACGGACAGCTTAATTATTTTTTTGGACCCATCAAACTTGTCAGGCCCACTCTGAAACTTTTTGCAAAACCTTCTTATCATTTCCAGGTATGTTTTAAAAAAAGAAAATTAAAAATTTATCATACCCAAAGTTAAAAAAAATTAATTTGTTTATAAAATTTTTTTATTTTTTTAATAAAAAATGAAAAAAAAAATTTTTTGTTGTGATTATTCAAAAGTAGAGAGAAAAACAAAACTTTTTTTTTCTTGTCAAAAAATGAAAAGAAGCAATATTTTTTGAGTTATCTGACATTAAAAATATACCTACATTTAAAAAGCGAAAATTTTGAAAATTCATAACTCAAAAATTTGGCCTCTAAAAAAATAATAAAAAAATACGTATCTGTTTTTTTTCAATACAGAATAGAAAAAAAATATTTTTGGCCGATTTTAAGAGGTCGACTGAAATCTCACGTGGAATTGCCCATATATATATATATATATATATATATATATATATATATATATATATATATATATATATATATATATATATATATATATATATATATATAAAAAAGTAAACACAATGTTTCGTCATTGTGTTATCGTACATTCGTCACGTTCTTCGTATCTCGTCATGCAATTGCCTGGACTGAGTGGAAATGAACTTGGTATGCAATTACTGTGCATGAAACTAGCGAATTTAATCCGGAAATGCGAACCGTGTAAAAGAGCCGGTGACTCGCTCCCAAGAGGATGAAAATCGGAATTACTGTAACGTGATATATAGTTTGGATTTAGAGGGGTAAAAAAAAGTGTGGAAAAGAAGAAGTGGAGGGGGGGGATATTTTGTCTAGAATGGAAAATACATTCTTCTTCTTGTTCTTCTTTTTCTTTTCTTTTAAAGCCTTTAAGATATCTTTCTTTAAAAGTTTTTTTCCTTTACTTCCTTATCTTAATGCATTTTTTTGAAACTTCAATTTTTTTTCTATATTTTTTTATATTAAACGTAACTTTCAAAAAAATATTTGCCCATGTTTAGTGCCAAGTCTCAACCAATATACACTTGAGATTACAAAAGGAAATTTTCAATCTAGAAAAATATTTACATTTGTAACTTTTTTAAGAATAATTTAAATTTCTTCATTTAAAAGCAATAAAAAATTATTGATTTTCTTGTACATTTGCCAAACTGGCCCTAAACTGGCTAGGACTAGGAACGAATTTTCTTATCTTTGGAAAAGTTACCAAATTTCATTGGCGCAAAATCAATAAGCAAATAAAGATTAAAAAAATAATAATAATTTAAAAAAAAAAATTGTTATTAACAATAGTTTTTTACTTTCTTCCGAGGTTTAGAAATGCATAGAAATTGGGATAAGAAAAAAACTTTTTGGGAGAAGACGTAATTAATAATTTGTATTTGTTTCTTCTTTTTTATTCCTTTCTTTCTTTTTTGTAACTTATTTAATAATTCTCTGACTATTTCTCCTAAATAAATATTTGTATTGTTAATATATTAATATTGTTAAAAATAAGATTAGATTATTATTATTATTATTATTATTATTATTATTATTATTATTATTATTATTATTATTATTATTATTATTATTATTATTATTATTATTAAAAAAGAAATTATTTTTAGCATACAAATAATCCTAATTTAAAATAAATGTGATAGAAAGTATAAAATTGTCTGCCTAAAATGCGGAAATAAAATGAAAATTCCGGGTCAAATGATCTCTCTGTGAATAAATGGTTTAATTAAATTTCATAATTATTTTTAAAGTCAAAGTACATTAATTGTATTTCAACGTTAAATTCTATACATATTATTTAATTAACTTTTTAAATGAAATATTTTAATATAAATACACGAAAACTCATTATATTAAACGATAAATATTCTTTATAATATATAATATTATTTAATAATTTGTAGACAATTGGCAATGAATTTATCATTGTGAAATTAAAAGATTTTGTTTGAAAATTAAATTATTAAAAATATTATATTGCTTCGCAATAAAAGAAGAGAAAAACAAAAGAAAATAATAAAAGAAAGCTTTCACAATTTCATATTATAGTTTTATAAAAGTGGGAAAGGTTACTTTTGACAGACAGGTAACCACAACGTTGTACATGCATTCTGTTGAGAGCTGTCAGGAACACCTGACATTTATCATGAGTTGAAATTTCATCAATGATGTGAACTTTAAATATAGTTATTTAAAAAATACGATGCGATAAATTTCAAATGCGTGGGGGAAAATAAAGGAAAAATTAATGAATGTTTATTTTGAAAAAAAATTTTAATCACAATTTTTTTGCTTTGTAATTTATAACAATAAAAAGGAATTTATCTTTTTTATTATGCGACCTTTTATTTAGAATTTAATAGAAATTTTCCAGTATTGTAATAATTTTACTAATTTTCAAAATTATTTTATAATTACATCACTATTTTTAATTTTTTATGCATTTTATTGTATAATAGCTTCACTATTTTAATATCTTTTTTCACAGCTTAATTGTAGAATTAAAAAAAAGATTTTTTTTCGCAAATATATTCACAATTTGAAAAAATTGTACATTTCTCTTATTCTTCTTTTTTGTCTTTGAGGCTCTAAAAAATTTTTAGTTTATTTTTGCAAAGACACAAAGACAAAAAAGAGGAATAAACTTAATTTGAATTTTTTTAAATTGTAATGTCTGTAGAAAAAAATCCTTTTTCTAATTAATAATTAGTTATTCTCTGATGAATATAAAATAAAAAGTTTCATAATGTTAAGTAATATAATAATACATCTAGTTATAAGTTCTCATTTATAATTAAATGGATCTAAATTCTAAATTTTCAAATTGAAGCAAATTGGTAAAATTTTTGGTAGATGATATATTTTAAATAAAAAAATTCCACTAGAATATTTCCTTCTCTCTCTCTTTTTTTTGTTGGTTTTGTTTATTTTGTTCTGAATGTAGATATTTTTATTTCTCCATTTGAATACACTTTCATGCAGCGAAATATCAATATTCCACTTGCAAAACAGTGTTTGACTGTCTCGATTATAAAACGATAAAACCAGAAATACCAACAAATTCAGCAAACAAATGAGTGTATTTTACCTTTACTTGTCTTGCGAATTCGTTAAAAATGACAGTCACGTCATTCAATAAATGAAAAAAAAAAATAATAAAAAAAACAATTTAAGTGAAATGTGTATGGGCTTGTGACTTAATTTTTTTTTTATTTTCCAATTCAATGCCACAAAATTTATTTTTAAAGTTAAGAAAATATTTCAATTTTTTATTCGTTTGTTCATTATTTTAATAAAAATACTTTATGATTTTAATAAAACTAATTTATCATGATTTTATTGAGTATTTATTATAATCAGAATATTTTTCGATCTAAATTAAAGAAAAATTTAATAATTTTTAGTTAAATATTACTACTTTCTTTAAGTAGCCTAAATTTTTTTTTAAAGAATTCAATTATTATTTTCATAAAAAATAATTTAAATTCTAGAAAATAATAATTGAATTAAAATGATGAAAATAATTTTTATGAAGTTACAGTAACCATTTTCTTAATTTCTTATAATAAAAAAAATGATTTTATTACCTGGTTATCTTTAATTATTATAAAACATAAAGAAATCAATCACTCCGAGTCTTCGACTCGGAGCAATCGATATCTTCATGTTTTATAAAAATATTCTTATAAGTTATTGAATTTAAAAAAGGTTTGAATTTGAATTTGAAATTTTTGAAATTCTTAATTCCTGTGGAAAATCCTGTTTCAAACATAAGATTAAAAATAGAAGTTGTGCAAACATTTTTCTTCTTTTTCTAAAACAAAATAATAATTTTGTTAAAAAAAATTGTGATTTATAAACAAAAATAATTCAAAATAAATAAATGTTCTATTTCTTAATCACAGTTGTTTAACAATTTTCTAATTTTGTTTCGAAATAAAGAACAAAAATCTGCATAACTTTAATTTGACAAAACATAATATTTAACAAAATTTTAGTCTTTTAATGAAAAGAAGTGAAAAAAAATCTGATTGTCATTCTTCTCCACAGTTCAATTATCATCATAAACGTCAAAAAAATTCTTGTCCTAATTTCAATTATTTTCAAAAAATTTTCTAATTTCAATGATTTTCAATATCTAAGATTTTAATAAAATTTTCCAAAACAAATTCAATTATTTAAAAAAAAAATGTAAATAAAATTGTATGTAAACATTGAATTATTTTCATAAATAATAAAATTTTTTTAAGGAATTCAATAAATTATTATTTTCATAAAAAGTAATTTAAAATTCTAGAAAATAATAATTGAATTAAAATGATAAAAATAATTTTGATGAAGTTAGAGTAACAATATTCTTATAATATAAAAATAATGATTTTATAACTCTCAGTCATCTTTAATTATTTGAAAACATGAAGAAATCGTTCACTCCGAGTCTTTGACTCGGAGCAATCGATATCTTCTTGTTTTATAACAATATTTTTTAAGTTGTTTAATTTTAAAAAAGATTGAATTTGAATTTTTTGAAAATCTTAATTCTAATGGAAAATCCTGTTCCAAAAATAAGATTAAAAATAGAAATTTGCAAATATTTTTCTTCTCTTTCTAAGACAAAATAATAATTTTGTTAAAAAAAATTGTGATTAATAAACAAAAATAATTAAAAATAAATAAATGTTCTATTTCTTAATTACAGTTGTTTAACAATTTTTTAATTTTTTTTAGAAATAAAGAACGAAATTCTGCATAATTTTAATTTGACAAAAAATAATATTTTACAAAATTTTAGTCTTTTAATGAAAAGAAGTGAAAAAAATTCTGATGGTTTCTATTTGTCATTACAATTTTGAATTTTTTTCTTTTTTTTTAACCAACTTTTTTTTAGGTTTTATTTTCTATTTCTTAATCACAGTTGTTTAACAATTTTCTAATTTTGTTTCGAACTAAAGAACAAAAATCTGTGTAATTTCAATTTGACAAAACATAATATTTAACAAAATTTTAGTCTTTTAATGAAAAGAAGTGAAAAAAAATCTGATGATTTCCATTTGTCATTACAATTTGAATTTTTTTTCCTGTTCCAAAAATAAGATTAAAAATAGAAATTGTTCAAATATTTTTCTTCTTTTTCTAAAACAAAATAATAATTTTGTTAAAAAAATTGTTATTCATAAACAAAAGTAATGCAAAATAAAAAAAATTTTCTATTTCTTAATTAGGGTCAATTGGGGTAAATGTAAACGGAATATGTATCTTTCACCAAAAACATTAGTTTTTTTTTTGTTAAAAGGTTAAAACGGACGGATTTCTTTTGCATGAACTTGTTACTAGAGTTCCCTAAAAAAATTTGATGAGGTACAAAAAAAATATTGATGCACCTGAATCGCCTAAAACTGACTAAAACTAAACTGACATTTACCCCGAGATTTTGAAATTTTCCTAAAATTCGGGGTAAATGTAAACACTACTGTAGTTAAGCGAGGTTTAAGAAACAAGTTATTTCAAGTATACTACTGTTTTAAGGGATGGAAAAAACTGATAAAAATTCTTCGTAGATGTATAGTAAATCAACCAGTTAACTGATAATGTATCATATAAAATAAACAATTAACCATTACAAAACTAGTAATGTAAAAACTTGAATAACTTGAACAAATTTTAATAGATTTTCATTCAACTTGGTAAAAAGAAGTTTTCAAGGTTGCTGAATAAGAATCTAAAGTCGAATTTTTAAATTTCAAAATGGTGAATCCAATATGGCGGATGAACCTAAAAATAATATTTTTAAAAATTGATCAAATTTGCTTGAATCTGGCTACTCTGGGGTTTTTGAGGTCGCTGAATACGAATTTAAAGTCAAATTTTAAATTTTTAAAATGGCGGATGAACCTAAAAATATTTTTAAAAATTGATCAAATTTTCAAAAAAAATTTTTTTTTTTATCAATTTTTTTTTCAAAGAGGACCTAATTTCATTTTCTATGTAATTTTACATTGCCAAATTAATGAAATTGTGAAATAGAAGCAAATTTATTCAATTATTTTGTTTTAAAATGTAGTTAAAGTTCTGTTTACATTTACCCCGAGTTTTCGAATTCTCGGGGTAAATGTAAACACATAATTATTTATTAACTAAATTGACGAAAATCAAAAATCAAAGTCAATTTTTGTTAGGGCATTAATAAGGAAGAATTACATATTTTTGTTTGATTTTTAAATTTATTTTTATGCAAATGCGAGACAAAATACTGAAACAGTAAAACTTTGATTTTCAATCTTTTTTGCATTAGAAGATAACTTACACTATGGCATTGCCAATTGTCAAAATAAAATATTGGCAATACTCAGAACATCTTGTAGGTGAGCTGAGGTAAAAAAATATTGACGTCGTACTTATTTTTTAATTTGTAAATTTAGCTGAAACATCTACTGTTTACATTTACCCCAAATGACCCTACAGTTGTTTTAAACAATTTTCTAATTTTGCTTCGAAATAAAGAATAAAAATCAACATAATCTCAATTTGACAAAACATAATTTAACAAAATTTTAGTCTTTTAATGAAAAGAAGTGAAAACAATTCTGATGATTTCTATTTGTCATTACAATTTGAATTTTTTTTTTTAGGTTTTTACTGTAGATAGTGTTAAGTTTTTTATCACGTTTTGTCGAGGTTAATGTTACATTTAAAAACATGTTCAATAAATAAACATATTTTTCCTGCATTAAAACTGAATCAAAATTTAAAGTAAATATTTGATAAAAGGACTATATCAGGAATGGAAAATCTCTTTCGGGATAATTTGCGAAAACATTTGAGATCGTGAAATTTTCAAGTGTAAGTATATAAACACGCTTATAAATATAGGTAGTTCCGTGTGTTGTATCCCAGGTGAGAACTGACGGTGGATTCAGGCTTTACGGAACCTTCGTTGAGGCTTGGTCAACATTGATCAAGCCTTGGTGGGACGGCGGAACGAAGGTTGCTTCTAGCCATAATGTAACACTTATTTAAGACTGACGCTCCAGTCCTTGTTGAAGATTCGCGTTCAATGTTCAATCAATGCTGCGGAACCCTAATGCAGGACTGAAACAAGGCTGCTTCCACTGTTCCCAAATTTACGCGTCTCTCGCGCCCATTCAATATAATACGAATATATGAATTGTATATAATATTAATAATAATATTAATAATAATTATTATAATAGTAATGAATATTATTGTTATTATTTTTATTCATATTATATGCGTTTGTTAATTTAATGGCATTAAGTTACTATTATAATAATTATATTATTTTCATATAAATAATATATTACTAACAGTAAATGTCATTTGAAATAGTAATATTAAAAAAATAATTTTAGTAAAAGAAAACAATTTTTCTGTTAATCGGTACATTTTTTTCTCGATTTTTCAGCAGACTTTTTAATATTATTTACAAACATATTCACATTTTTTATTCACAACACAACACACAAGTTTATTATTATATATAAACGCTTAAAACAAAGAATGAAAAATATTCGCTCGCATGTGGGATCGAAACTCACGTACCCCGCCCCTAACGCATACCGGAAGTTCTCAACGCACGCATTTAAACCGCTCGGCCACAGAAGGCTGGAAGGCACCTCGCCTAATCTACTATTTCAATGCCAGCGCCGTATATTCTGTATATACGGCGCGTCACTCAATATTTGTTGAGCATGGGACACCAATGTTCGTCCCATGCTCGATTCAAGACTCGGTCAGTCTTGATACAGTATTCACTTTCTTTATTACCGTGTGCACTGAACAATATTAAATATAAATATTTATAAATTATTTAATATTAAAATATTTTTTATGATAATTTTACAAGTTAAATTATATATATTATTTTTTTTCTTGTACAGTGTCAAATTATTATTTTCAAAGATATTTATCTTTGAAAAATTATGACTGTTTATCTGAAAAATTATTAGTGAAAAAAAATGTTCATTAGGTAGTGATAAATATTTATGCTTAGTAGTTTTTACACTAGGATTAACTGTTTAGTAAATATTATCAAAAAACTATTTTTTAGCAAACACGCGCAGCTAAACACAAATAACCTTGAAACTCCAGCATTACCAACTCAACTCTTGAGTTGGCAATGCTAAAGTCTCAAGGTTATTTGCATTTAGTCGCACGCGTTTGACAAAAAATAGTTTTTTGATAATATTTACTAAACAGTTGATCCTAGTGTACAACTACTAGGCATAAATATTTATTACACACTAATGAACATTTTTTTACTGAAAATTTTTCAGACAAACGAAACTCTTGGACTTTGAAAACAATAATTTGACACTGAGCAAGAAAAAAAATAATATATAATTTAACTTTATTTATATGAATCTTATATAATTAATAATATCTAATAATAAATAATATAATAATAATAATAATTATTATTATTATTGTATTATATTATTATATTAATAATAATAATAATAATAATTATTATTATTATTATTATTATTATTATTATTATTATTATTATTATTATTATTATTATTATTATTATTATTATTATTATTATTATTAATAAATTAATAATTAATATAAATATTATACACTAAATAAATATTAATATTTATTTACCAATTGATATCTTAATAATAATAATTAATAATAATTTTTTAAATAGTATACAAAATTATCATAAAAAATATTTTAATATTAATTAATTTATAAATATTTATATTTAATATTTTTAAGTGCACACGTCAATAAATAAACTGTCAAGATTGATTCAGGCTTGAATTAAGATCAGATGTTCGAGCTTCACTCACGAAGATTGACCGAGTCTTGAATCGAGCATGGAACGAACATTGGTGTCCAATGCTGAATCAACATTATGAGTGACAGTGGTATAAAGACTGCTTCAACACTGGGTTACCCAGGCTGGGCGTTCAAGGCTCAATAAATCTTCAATCCATCGTCAGCATTGGTCTTTCGCGCCTGGGATATAAATACGCTCGGTGTTTACAGAGCCTAACTTGAAGGGATAAAGGACTTAGATGTTGGAGTGAGGGATGAAGTGAGAGTACGAGTGTGTGTGTGGGGAAAGGAATGAGGTGGCGGCTGTTGGTCGTTTGGTTTTCTGAAAAATTGAAATTGCAACGGAATTCCAAGAGTGTTAGAGCTATGGGTGGAATGGACCGATGCCAAGTCGCGTCGAAATCCATATTACTCATATATACTTGGTCGTTTTCTGTATACCCTTATTTCTTCGGCCACATGACGTCAAAAAGGGAAAGACGACAGTAGTTTTATTTTATCCAAGGCCGCTATTTTTGTACTATAAAACAGGCCACAGCAATAAAGTGAAACATCAGAAAATCTTTTTCCAATAAACAAAAAAAAATCTGATTCTTTTTTCTTTCCTTCTCTGCTGAAAAACAATTGTATTCTGTTTGTCAATTTTTTTTTTTTTTGAAAGTTCCTTCTAAATCTGCATTGGAAAAAATTCAGATAGTATACTCTTTCAATTTGAATTAGTACAAATGTTTACTAATTTGAATTAGTGACTGACATTTTGCTTCTGAATTAGTAAAATTTACTAATTTAAAAGTCAGTCACTAATTGAGTACCTGCATGCAACAACTCGCCGAGCGCTTGGGCGCAAGCGCTAGTAACAGTCGGGGAGCAGTGAGCGCCTCTGCGCCACTCACTGCCACCCGACTGGTATTAGAGAGTGCGTCCGAGCGCTCGGCGAGTTGTTGCATGCAGGTACTCAATTCAAATTAATAAACATTTTAGAATTTAATTTTTAAATTTAACATTTAAATTTAGAGAGTACAAAGTAATTTAAGTAATTTTTTGTAAAATTTTACGTTTGAATGTGTTTCTAACTTGCTATTATTATTAACTATAATAATCTTCGTATTTCATTCTTTCATTGTCTGCCAACACTTTGAAGTTAGTTTTTGTGTATGCTTCCGTTTACTTTTCTTCTTTAAAAAATATTGTTTGACAAATCGAAAAAATGCAGGTATTTTTCATGATTTTTAATACAACAATATTTGAAATTAGAAAATATAAAAAAATTATGATTAACAAATAAATTTTGTTTATTATAAGTTTTTTTCTATAACAAATTTCGTTTGACTGATCTAAATTATGCAAATTTTTCTCCTTTTTTATGTATAAAAAATATGAGAAAACTGTTAATTGTTAAAAAATTATAATTAAGAAATAGGAAAATATACCCATTTTATGCATAATTTATATTTCTCAACAATATTGTTCAAAAACTCATTCTTTTCTTTTGAAAAAGAAACATTACACATTCTATTCTATTTGTCAATTACAAATTTTAATTGAAAATGAAATCCAAACTTTTTAAATTTTTAGAAAATAAAGGAAAAAATTTTACTCAAAAAAATGTTCTGTTACATTTATTTACGAATTTCTTTAATTGTAAAATTATTTGAAAACATCGATAATTTTTTTTTAAAATAAATATTTAATCAATATTATTTTTTCATAGGAATTATCTAAGAATTTCAAAAATTTCAAATTAAAATCTTTTTAAATTCAATAACATTTAAGAATATTTTTATAAAACATGAAGATTGAAATTGATTTGAAAATAATTGAACTTTGGGGAAGAATTTTGTTATTTATAAAGATAATTAGGATTTTGACGAGAATTTTTTTAAAATTTGAAAGATAATTGAATTTTATGAGAAGAATTTTATCACTCTTGAGAATAATTGAATTTCTGCAATTATTTCCAATTTTTTTAAAATTGGATTTTTTTTAGTGTTTTCAACAAAAATTTGAATTACAAATTTTTAAAATTATTTTTAAATACTTTGTTTCATGGCCAAAGTAAACCCTTTTTTTTATTTTTAAATCGGTCAATTTTGAATTTGAGAAAAAAAATTTTTTTATTTAAGACTACAAAAAACTAAATTGTTAACAAAAAATTTTTTTGTTCTAGAATTTTCAGTGTCCTTTTTTTTACTCTACGAGGTAGTAAAAATAAATTATTTTCGACTATTCTTTCTATACTTTAATTAAATAAAACAAATTTCTTTAATAAAATGGTTAAATTTTAATAATAATTGTTTGTAATATCATTATGACCAGAACTACTTTTTTTATATTTGAAGGCTATACCTAATTTAATCGCAAGCTTAGAGTGAGAGAGATTACTACTAAGTGTTTAGTATTAGCATTATCACTCGATAATACTCCGAAAATGTGAATATATGTTGAGTGGCTATAGGCCATAGGCTCACCAAATTGATTTCTCGAATGCCTAACCTACTCAATACACACTGAATGGTTTCAATAGATATCAAAGTGTAACAACGTTTTAGGGAAAGTAATTTATCACTATAAATATTTTATATGTTTTTATTTCTAATACAATTCAAATATTTTTTTATTTCAATCTCTTACACAAAAATTAGAAATTAAATTAATTTATAATTAGAAATTTAATGAATAATAATTAAATTTAAAATAATTAGGTACTTTTATTGTTTATTCATTTTATATGTATATAGTAATTATAAGAATTCTTTCAATATAATATATTATAATATAATAATTAAATTTTTTGTTGGTCATAAATTAATGAAAAAATTGTTTTATATTTTTTAGGTCGATAACTTATTTTACATTTTACTTAAATAATAAATATAATTAAATAATCTTAGTGTTAATTAGTAAATTTATTTAATTTTTAGTATCAAATAAATATAAGTAGGAGTACCTATCAATATATTAATTTTAATAATTAAAACGCAGGTCAAGAGTCAAGAATAAAAAAATGTTCTAAACTTTAAAAAGCTCTTAAAAGTATTTAAAAGCTTATTTTAATTTCAATGACTACTAAAGAAAGTATATTAATTAATAAAGAGAAATAATATTATTAAAATTTGGTTTCTGTAAAAATTTGTAAATTCAACGCTAAAGAAAGCGAAGCTCTTCTAGTATAAAAGTATAAATACGTATATACATTAAACATAGATAGTTGCACGACTTTAACTCAAGAGCTTATAAGTATTCATAAATTCTCCATAATGAGAACGTTTTGCTACATTTTCCACCTCTGGTAATTAATAATTATTATTACAACAAAGAAGAGATTTTCCCCTTAATTGAATAAAATCGGAGTTTAACTATTAAATGAAAAAATTCAAAATCCTACATTATATATAGTGAAATATTTAAAAATACATGAATCAATAAAAGGAATATAAATTCTGCGTGTGGATGTATTTTTCCCTAGACAATATGTAACCATAGAACAATTGACTGTCAAATTTTTCTTCCTTTTTTTAACCTTTTCCTCCGCATCCCTCATGGTTTGATTAACAATTTCAAATATTCGAATCAGATTGTAGATTGGAAAAAAATTCTGATATTTAAAAAAGACTCGCGTAATAAAAAATAGAGAAAAAAAATCGGAAACGTGATGAAATTTTATTGCGATAATTTAATCTTTTGGTAATTTTTCTTTTTTGTTTTTTCGTTGACTAAACTAAATTATGTACTTTTTATTGTCTGTTCTTCAATTTATTGGGAGAAATTGACAATGACGGGAGGAAATATTAAAATTGAATTTTGTAAAAAGAATGCTATTTTCTTTCTTTTTTAAATTTATTATTGAATTATTGTTTTTTGTCTTCTATTTTAAGATTCACTTTGACAGAAAATAAAAATAATAATCTGTCAAAGTCAAAGTGAAAATAAAAATGTATTAACGTAAAAATGAAAATAAATATCTAAGAAATTTAAAATGAAAGGGAAAATAATTATCTGTCAAAGTTAAAGGGAAATGAAAAATAAAATCTGTGAAAGTAAAAGTGTAAATGAAAATGAAAATAAAAATGAAAATAAAAATAAAAATAACAATTTATAAAAGAAAAATTAAGAGTTTTAATAAAAATCGGTCAACTTGAAATTGAAAATGAATGTCAAAGTGAAATAAATTTATATAATCCGAACATAATCGACCCCTGATTGAAATTAGTAAAAAAATTTAGTACCAAAATTAATTACTCAATTAGTTTAAACTTCACTAATAAAAAGTGAAAAAAATTTCCACCTTCATCAGTGAATTTTAAATAAATCAAAAAAATAAATCAAATTCAGAAAGTGAAACTAATTCAAAAGTAATAATACTTTAAAGTTAGTTATTAAAACAACCTACACCGAAATTGGTGCCAATTTTCGGACATTCAATATTGGAGAAAAAAAAGAATAAAAAAATAGCAGGAATTGAACAATTTTGCCTTGTTTTAATAACGAAAATGTTTCAAATATTTTCTAATAGAAGAATTTATAACTTTTGATATTGCGTGTTGTTGACAAGTGACGTGAAATTTTAATAAAGTGAAAATGAAATGGTTTGAGTTGCTGTTGAATATAGAGAATTTAAAAATTAAATTAATTTAGTGCGGTTTTCATATTATATTCATTGAATAAATAATAATCTTTCTATATATAGAAAGGAAATATAGATATTGTATAAATAGTAAAATAATTTCTGGAACAGTTAGATATATAAATAAATAATACTAGTTTTCAGCACAATTTATACACGCCTAATACATACATGACAATAGGATTTATAATATCCATTTAAATGATTTGTAATAGTATTAAAATAAAAATATCCATTAATTGTGTATCACCAAAATAGTATTGCAGATCGTTAAATTCACTTGATAATAGAAAACTTATCTCTCCGATAATCAAGGCATCTAATTTTCAAATTTCAATGTAATACTATACAATCTATATTATCGACATTCTCATATAAATTTTGTTATCCAATCAATATTTTCCGTATATATATCAGAATAATTTATATCAGCGGATTTTGAATAATTACGTAATTTCACATCGAAATTATTTTCACCTTCATTGTTAATGGAGAAGCTTGGCTGTTATCATAATTCATTATGTATTTTGGGAGAATGGGAGATTGATCATAAACATTATATGTCTATATATTATTGTTAATATTATTTATTTATTTTTAAAAACGAATTATAGTTTTATGTTTTAAGTAAAAAATGGTAAAAAAGAGATATACCTACTCTCTAAATTTGAATTCGTTAGAAATAACTAATTTGTTAGTAAAAAGTCAGTTAATAATTCAAATATGTAATAATATTTTTACTAGTTTACTAATTAATCTGATAATTTTACTAATATTAACTAATTATTAATTAAATTAATTTTGAGATTATGTCAAAATAACTACAATTCAATATGTCAAATTAACTATAATTAACTATAATAATTTGAATGTTCTTTCATTCCTTCATTAATTCACTTTTTCTGATCCTCACACTCTGAAGTTGTCTTTTGTTTATACTTTTGTTTTTTGTTAACTTTAGATAGATTGTATACTTTATTATTATGTTATAATTATTTTTATTTTATAATTAATACAAAATTGTAATGACAAATAGAAATCATCAGAATTTTTTTCACTTCTTTTCATTAAAAGACTAAAATTTTGTAAAATATATATTTTTTGTCAAATTAAAATTATGCAGAATTTCGTTCTTTATTTCTAAAAAAAATTAAAAAATTGTTAAACAACTGTAATTAAGAAATAGAACATTTATTTATTTTTAATTATTTTTGTTTACTAATCACAATTTTTTTTAACAAAATTATTATTTTGTTTTAGAAAAAGAAGAAAAATATTTGCAAATTTCTATTTTTAATCTTATTTTTGGAACAGGATTTTCCATAAGAATTAAGATTTTCAAAAATTTCAAATTCAATCTTTTTTAAAATTAAACAACTTAAAAAATATTATTATAAAACAAGAAGATATCGATTGCTCCGAGTCGAAGACTCGGAGTGATCGATTTCTTCATGTTTTCAAATAATTAAAGATGACTGAGAGATAAAATCATTATTTTATATAATAAGAATATTGTTACTGTAACTTCATCAAAATTATTTTCATCATTTTAATTCAATTATTATTTTCTAGAATTTTAAATTAATTTTTATGAAAATAATAATTGAATTCCTTAAAAAAAATTTTATTATTTATAAAAATAATTGAATTTCTGTGGAATTTTTATTATTTATGAAAATAATTAAATGTTTACACACAATTTTATCAAAATTTTTTTAAAATTATTGAATTCGTTTTGGGAAATTTTATTAAAATCTTAGATATTGAAAATCATTGAAATTGGAAAATTTTTTGAAAATAATTAAAATTAGGATAATAATTTTTTTGCCATTTATAAAAATAATTGAACTTTGAAGAACAATTTTGTTATTTATAAAGATAATTGGGATTTTTAAGAGAATTTTTTTCAAATTTCGAACACAGTTGAATTTTATAAGAAGAATTTTATTTTTTTTTTTAAATAATTGAATTTCTGCAATTATTTGTAATTTCTCCAAAATTGAATTTTTTTTAGTGTTTTCAACAAAAATTTGAATTAGAAAATTTTTAAATTCTATTATTTTTAAAATTGCTAATTTTATTTTTAAAAAAAGTCAGTAAGAAGTTAGCCGCGCGAATTGTTGCCACTTTAACTTTATTCTTATTTATTTATGGAAAAATAATTATTTTTCACCAATAATTATTTACTTTTTATTAATAATTAGTTAGTTTCTACTAATAATTATCAATTCTATAAAAATACTGTGGAGTGAAAATTTTTGGTTAAATTAATGAATTAGAATTTTTAAATTATTCCCTTGATATATACTTGATTACTTATAATTTAATAGGTATATAATTGTATGTATATTTCAAATTATGTTTACTTACGAAATAAACTAGACAGGAATCATGCTATTTAACTCACCTGAAACAAAAAGAAAAAACTTTATATTAAAATTATTATCAATCATAAAGACAAAAAATATTTTTTTTTATTAAATATTTCTTTATTAAATTACTTGTTTTAAATCCATTAATTTTACTAGAAACGAATTTAATTTCAGTGAAAAATAGTAAAATTTAGCTCGGACTTGGTAAAATATCCTTTTCAAATAGTTATAAAAATTGTTATTTCAAGAATAACTTTTATCAGTTTCGAAGAAAATTTCTTTATAATTAAAAAAATTTACTTTGGAAGTTATAAAATTTATTCTGTAAATTGAAATAAGACTTGTATTCATTATTAAAATCAAAAAACATCAAATATATTTGCAATATTTTGCAAATAAAAATTGAATTTTTTGAATTTCTGGTGTACTTTAAGCCTACCTTTTAAGAAAATATAAATATTTTTTTTGTTCTTATTAAAAACTTTATTTTTTATTTATTATTATTTTTATTTTCTATTACTTTTTTGTCGAGTACGATTAAAAAAGTTGTTTACTTTCGTGAGTAAATATGTTTTCGTTCTTTTTTTTGTTTTTTCTCATACGGAGGTGTAATTTTACAATTTTGTTATTTTCCATCTCTGAATTATTTTTCTTCCATTTATTTTGAGATCTGTAAATACTTTTTATGACCTTTTTTTCTTCATCGTGAAGTGAGAGGCAAACACTTTTTTTGTCTTTCATCTAGATAGATCTGAGGGCGTCATGTCAGTGGGGAAGAGAAAAAAAAACTTGAAACGAAAAATCAAATATATATTTTATTGTATGTAATCTCATCTTTATTTTTCTTCTTGTGTGTTCAACAAACATGATCCTTCATTCAGTTTTTTTTCTTAAGGCCATTTCTTAACCCATCATCTATATGTGACGAGCTCATAAACATTTTTAGTAGTGAGTATTCATAATGTACATTTCATGCTCTCATCATTTCCACTATAGTGAAAGTAGGAAAAGTTTATTGTAAACATAAATTATATTCGTTAATGTATATTTCTTGGTTGCGTTCAACAGAAGGAAAATTATTATTTTATTATTATTACTATTCTTATTTATTAATAATTAAATTATGTTTATAATATTTTTTAATATTTTTATTATTATAAAAAATTTTAAAATAATTATTATTTTATACATTCTGGTATGAAAATTATTTTTTTCTGATTCAAATTTAAAGAAAACGAACTCTTATTATTTGGGATTTTTATCTGAGTGGCGATAAATCCGATTTAGTTTGGTTTAATCAATTTTCGATTTAAGTAGACTAGTAGAGTAATTGATTTTAGTCAGACAATTTTACTTATCTGGAAAACAAGAAAAAGAAAATAACTCCATTTCATATATACGATTACGTAACACGAAGAATAATTGCCATTGGAATTATTTTTTCAATAAAGATTTAAAAAAAGAATAGAAAAATCTATGATTTAGTCAGAAACGTACATTCGTCAAAAAAAAAAAAAAAAATAGAAACTCTATCAGTAAATAATACAACTGCTGGATTATTGAAACGATAAGTGAAAAATAAATTACAGTTAAATAAAAAAAGATTTGCTCCATGAATGAATGAATAAATTAATAAAGAAAAAATAAATAAAAATAAAAAAAGTAAATCAATAAAAAAATCTATAAATAAGTGAATAAAAAAATTTAAAAAAAAGATATAAATAAAAAAGGATTATAAATAAAGAAATAAAAAATAAATATAGAATAAAATAAAAATAAATAAAATATAAGTATTAAGAAATAGGAATTAAATAAATAATTAAATATAACAACTGAATTAATGTTGAACTAATAAATTTCAAGGAAAATAATTTTAAACTAAATTTCGATTTAAATTGTAATTAATTTAATTAGAAATTCGAATGATTGATTAATATTTCTTAGAGAGAAATTTCTATTATACCCGTAAAGTTTCCTCCTCGTCTTAAAATTGACCCATTTACCAAATGCGATCAGCTAAGCAGTTAAATTCAACTTTATTCATTTTCCTATATATACAGGAGAATGGTGGTCGTAAATTATTGTCACATCCTGTCGCGGTTGAATGCATAAATAAATTCTTCATTTCATTTCTCCGCGTGAAATTCGTCATTTAAAATGTTGTTTTCCATTCTGAGATGTTTCTATTTCTCAGAAAACAAGAAACAATAACTTCCTGTGTCATAAGGGACTCTCATTTCGATTTTCTTTAATAATAAAAGAAATTTTATTTTCCAAAAGAAACATTTTTTGATGAAGCTCTTATTACACACACAGTAAATCGTGAGATATTAAAAAGTGTTGCAGATTAAATTAACACCAACAAAGATTAAAATAATCAATATTAATCAATATTTATATTATATATTATTATTCTTATATTTTTTATTTTTATTTTTATTTTATTTTTTATTTATTTATTAATTTTTTTTTATTTATTCTATATTAATCAATATTTTTTACAATGAATGAAATTTTAAATTATTAAATTTTTTTAAAACATAAAACATGAAGATATCGATAACTCCGAGTGTTCGACTCGGAGTCATCGATTTCTTCATGTTTTATAATAATTAAAGATGACCAAGTAATAAAATCATTATTTTATATTATAAGAATATTATATTTCTTCAAAATTATTTTCATTATTTCAATTCAATCATTATTTTCAAAAAATTTTAACTGCAATTTTACTTTATATCTATTATTTTTAATAATTTTCGAAAAAGTTCTTTGGCAAATTTTCAAATCCATTTGTTTACAATATCCAATTTTAAGAAATTTCAATTATTCCTAAATTCTTTAATTAAATGCATATTAGAAAAAAAAAACTTCAAATAATATAAAAGAAAATTAAATTAAACTTTTTCAAAAAAATTAATTTCAAAATTCAATTATTCCTAAAAATTCACGCTATATTGCTTTTAATATTCAATTATAATCTAAAATTTTAACTGAAATTCATTTTTATGAAATGAAAATCAATTTTTATTTGAAAATTTTACAAGAATTTAATTATTTTAATGCAAAAGTAAATAATTTATTGTATAATTCAATGTTTCTCAAAATTCAATTCTCATAATCAATTTTATTAACAAATTTTTAAATAATTGAATTCTTTTGTCGAATTTTATTAAAACTTGCATGAACATAATTACTTTTTTCAAGGAATTCAATTATAATTGTATAAAAAATAATTGAACCGCTACGATGAGTTTTATTATTAGTAAAAATAATTGAATCCTTAAAAAGAATTTTATTACTCTGGAAAATAATTGAATTTCTGCAATAATTTGTAACTTGTCTAAAATTAAATTTTTTTCTTGTGTTTTTAACTAAAATCCTTCAATAAATCCACTATTTTTAATAATTTTTAAAAAAGTTCTGTGAGAATTTTCAAATTTATTCGTTTACAATTCAATTTTACAAAATTTAAATTATTCGGAAATTCTGCAATTAAATATTTATTGAAAAATAAAAACTTGAAATAATTTCAATAAAAATCCTATTAAACTTTTAAAAGGAATTAATTCTACAGAATTTTTTGTAAAAAATATGAAAAATTAAGAATTTCAATGACTTTAGTTTGAAACTTTTTCAAAATTTAATTATTTTTAAAAATCCACGTTATAATGCATTTAATATTTAATTAAATTCTAAAATTTTAACTGAAATTCATTTTTAAAACCATTTTTATTAGTAAATTCTACGAGAATTCAATTATTTATATACAAAAATAAATAATTTATTAATTTCATTTTTCTTGAAATTGAATTCTCATAAAAAATGTTATCAACAAATTTTTTAAATCATTAAATTCTTTGGACGAATTTTAATAAAATTTTTACGAATAATTACATTTTTCGAGGAATTCGATTAAAATTGCATTAAAAACAATTGAAATTCTGCAATGATTTTTATTATTTATGAAAATAATTGAATTCCTGAAAGAATTTTATTATTTATAAAATCAATTGAATCCCTGGAAAAATGTTATTATTTTGACAAGAATTTGATTAAAATTTTGTAAAATAATTGAGTATCATAAAAGAATTTTATTATTTCTAAAGAGAATTGGAATTTTGACGAGAATTTTTTTTAATTTTTGAACTAACTTACTATTCTCCCTAGAGAAGTTGAATTTGTTGAATTTTTACAAATCGTTGACTTTGGTGTTTTATTTAAAGTAAAATTTCATTCATAGTTAAAAATAACACTAAAATAGATTACAGATTATTTCAATCCATTCTGGTGTTATTTTAACACCTCACGTTTTACTGTGGCAGGAATAGAATTTTCTGAACCCGAGCAACAGAAACATGTTTTTAAAGAAAATTTTAACGTTAAATTTGAATTCATATTCAGTTTTTTTAGTCAGATAATCTGTACTTTAAATGTTGGCAGTTTTACTACGATTACGAATTCGATGTTTGATTTTAAAAATTTTAAATGTCGGATCCAACATGGCGGCTGAAAACGATAGAAATCACTCGGTTTTGCTTGAAACTTGTTACTTTTTTCTATTGATTTCGTATTTTAAAATATATTCGATTAATTATTAAATTTTTCAATTAGTCATTGTTTACAATAAATATAAATAAATACGATACTTAAGTTATTATTTAATAGAAGTAATTTTTTTTTTCATGTAATTCTCAATATTGGTTTAATATTAAATAATTCTGAAAATTATGCGAGTTATTTATACTGTTAATAAAGTCTAGTTATAAAATGTGGTGAGTAATTAAAATGTATAGTGTATTGAATTTCAATTCGAAAATTTGCTTCTTAAAATAATAACGGTTCAAGTTTAATATCATTTTAACTATTTTGCAATTTATATATTTCGTAAGATTATTTCGTTTTCCTAAAGGAAAAACCATTTAAGTTTATTGCTCCATTTGGTGATACTAAATATCACTGCATTGCAGACTGTAAATAAAATTTGTATGGAAGAAGAAAAATCGAATTCCATTGCGAGTACTTAATCCATCGTTCGCATTCCAATGTCGAATATTTGTGGTCGTGTGTATCAGATACTTTAGAAACTGACAGGCAACGATTTTAAATTGTGAATTCTCCAAGTTTTGGAATTTTTTACCTATTTTTATTATTATTATCATTATAACAATGATAATAATAATTGGTGCAAAATAATTATTTATTTTATATTTTATTTAGAGTAACAAAAAAAAGAAACGGAATAAATAAAATAAGTAAAGAAAAAAAAGTAAAATAAACAAATTTTTTGTAAATATTTTCTTTTAATAAAAAAAAAGTTTGAATTCTCCATGATCCCACAATTAAAAAGGAAAAAATTATTTCACAATTTTATTGTCAAATATGACAATAAATTGTGAAATAATTTTTTTGTTTTTAATTGTAGGATCATGGAGAATTTCAACTTTTTCTTTTTGAAAGAGGATGAAAAAAAGAAGTTTTTTGCTGATACTCGAAGAGGTTCTTAAATCTGTAACTAGAATCTTCAACCAAAGAACAATAGATACGAAACAGAAGGCAAGAGACATTATTTCCGGATGGTCTCCAAAAGTGGTATTCTCAAAAGCCTCTTACGAGTATATCGTTGAGAGAAACTTTACCGAGAAAAAGCATTTTCTACGAGGAGGCATCATCTCAAGGAACTAAGGGGAAGTGCAAAACTCGAGCGAAGAGGTAGAGAAGTCACATTCAATTACACTCATATATGATACTTGCTCGAATTCATGTCACTAAATACTATATTTTTAGAGATACAAACGAGAGACATTTGTGAAAATTTCATCCTCAGTGTATTTTTTATTATTATTATTATTATTATTATTACTATTATTGTTATAGAAATTATTATAGTAATTTGGAATTTATGATGTAAAACTTTAAACATTATTTTTATTTAGAGTTGCTTTCTGCTTATATTTATGAATAATGATATTTTTAAGTAGTAAAAATCAATTTTAGTCAGACAATATTATTTTGGTTTTAACACTGACAGTAATTTTTTATTTCTAATAGAAAAACTAAAAACTAGACGAAACTTTCGTGTTTTTTTTCTAGTTCTATATTTAAAGAGAAACAAAATGTGAGAATAAAAATCTATCAAAGTGAAAGTGAAAGTAAAAATGAAGGACAAATAAGTTGAAAGAAGATGACATAATCGACTCTCATGAATTTTTCCTCATTTTCACATAAGTGATAAACTCGCTCTTTAGTCAGGCAACTGTTTATTTTCCCCTTGCGTATCTCCGTGTATCATTATGTTAAAAAAAATGAACAAAATTATTCAGATTTTTTTATGTCGCGACTTTTATTTCAAAACAAGTTCTTAAAAATCTTTTAGTCTTTATATTAGTAGTAAAAGCCAATTTTAGTAAGACATAACTTTTCTCTCCTCTTGCATAATTACGCTGTAAGTAGAGAAAGTAATTGTTAGTCAGACTTCTCATGTTTCTTTTTCTTTTACACAAGTAGATAATCAAATTTCAGTTTCATCGTCAGTAAGACAAAAGAGTTCTCTTAAAATTTAATTCTTATGGAAAATGTTAGTTACAGCGAGACAAAAATTTAAAACTTTTGTAAATTTAGTACATTATAGTCTCAATAATAAATCTAATTTTTGTATATTTAACACAAATATTTTCTATTGTAATTTTTCTTGTCAAGTAGTAAAAGTAAATTTATAGTCAGACCTCTTTAAATTCTTGTGAATTTAACATTAGTTGCAGAAGAATAAATCAGAACGACTTTTCAAATTGTTGTAAATTTGGCATCAGTAGTAAAAATCAAATCTTTCTTCTGATAAATAACCTTGAAAATTGAAAAAATTCCTCGAAAAGGGGAAACTTGATATATATAGGCAGTTTTTAAACCAATTTAACTAAATATTATGCAGTTTAAAAATGTTTCCAAATGATTTTTCGCCTAATTGAAAAATAGAAAAATAAAAATCTTGCTTAATACATTGTATACTCTGATAGCATTTTTTAACTTCTAGTGTTTATTGTTTTGTCATGATATTCAATTATTTTACAAAATTTTAATCAAATTTTTGTCAAAATTTCAATTCTTTTCAAAAGTTTTCTAAAATTCAATGATTTTCAATATCTACTATTTCAATAAAATTTTCCAAAAGAATTCCATTATTAAAAAAAAACCCGATAAAATTTTACGCAAACATTCAATTATTTTCATAAATAAAAAAATTTTTACAGGAATTCAATTATTTAGAAATTTTTTTATAAATTTCTTCGCAATAATTCAATTATTTTCATAAATAATAAAAATCATTGCAGAATTTAATTTATTTTTAATGCAATTTTAATCGAATTCCTCGAAAAATGAAATTATTCTTACAAATTTTATTAAAAGTCGTCCAAAGAATTTAATGATTTAAAAAATTTGTTGATAACATTTTTTATGAGAATTTAATTTCTAGAAACATGAAATTAATAAATTATTTATTTTTCTATTAAAATAATTGAATTCTCGTTGAATTTACTAATAAAAATGGTTTTAAAAATGAATTTCTGTTAAAATTTTAGATTATAATTAAATATATAATATTAAAAGCATTGTGACGTGGATTTTTAGAAATAATTAAATTTTGAAAAAGTTTCAAACTAAAATCATTGAAATTCTTAATTTTTCATATTTTTTACAAAAAATTCTGTAGAATTAATTCTTTTTAAAAGATTAATAGGATTTTTATTGAAATTATTTGAAGTTTTTATTTTTCAATATATATTTAATTGCAGAATTTCCGAATAATTGAAATTTTGTAAAATTGAATTGTAAACGAATGAATTTAAAAATTCTCACAGAACTTTTTTAAAAATTATTAAAAAAATGGATTTATTGAAGAATTTTAGTTAAAAACACTAGAAAAAAATTTAATTTTAGAGAAGTTACAAATTATTGCAGAAATTCAATAATTTTCAAGAGTAATAAAATTCTTCTTAAGGATTCAATTATTTTTACTAATAATAAAACTCATCGGAGCGTTTCAATTATTTTTCATACAATTTTAATTGAATTCCTTGAAAAAAGTAATTATGTTCATGCAAGTTTTAATAAAATTCGACAAAAGAATTCAATTATTTAAAAATTTGTTACTAAAATTCTTTATGAGAATTGAATTTTGAGAAACATTCAATTATTCAATAAATTATTTACTTTTGCATTTAAATAATTAAATTCTTGTAGAATTTTCTAATAAAAATTGATTTTCATTTCATAAAAATGAATTTCAGTTAAAATTTTAGATTATAATTGAATATTAAAAGCAATATAACGTGAATTTTTAGAAATAATTGAATTTTGAAATTAATTTTTTTGAAAAAGTTTAATTGAATTTTCTTTTATATTATTTGAAGTTTTTATTTTTTAATATGCATTTAATTAAAGAATTTAGGAATAATTGAATTTTCGTGAAATTGAATATTGTAAACAAATGGATTTGAAAATTGCCAAAGAACTTTTTCGAAAATTATTACAAATAATAAATATAAAGTAAAATTGTAGTTAAAAATTTTTGAAAATAATAATTGAATTGAAATAATGAAAATTAGTTTGAAGAAGTATAATATTCTTATAATATAAAATAATGATTTTATTACTTGGTCATCTTTAATTATTATAAAATATGAAGAAATCGATGACTCCGAGTCGAAGACTCGGAGTTATCGATATCTTTATGTTTTATAGTTATAAAAAAATGTAATGAACTAAAATTTCATTCATTGTAAAAAATAACACCAAAATTGATTATTTTAATCTTCTTTGGTGTTAATTTAATCTGCAACACTTTTTAATACCTCACGATTTACTGTGAGTGATTTACAGAAAGTAATAAATTATTTCTATTCAATAAATCTTCGAAATAATTTTTCTCACAAAACAACATGTATTTATTTATTTATATTCAGCATCGGAGAGACAATAAAAATACGTTGACACTTTCGAGGCAGATAAAGTAATTTTATTTTTTCCTCTCTGATTAAATCGTTACAGTGATCGTTGCCAAACCGGAGAATAGCCAAACTCCTGCAGAGATCTCGTGCGATAAAGGCAAAGTCTCGTGGGTAAAATAAAAAGAGTATAGAAATAAGGGGAATGAGAGAGAAAAGGGGGATGAGTTGGCAAAAGAATTTTTCCTCTCGACATCGTCCAGAAACGGCAAATAAGCACTCATAGCAAAAAAGTACAAAAAAAAGAAAAAAAAAACCTAAAAGCCGACTACAATAAGAGAGAAAAAAAATTTATTGAGAAGAAAAGTCTTCAGAGTGTGCCTAGCAAATCTCTATTATCGCCTAAAAACACTGAAGAAGACGGGAGGGAAAAAGCAAATAAAAAAAAAAAATTACAAAAAAGTGAAACGTACGCCCCAGAAGGATGCGAAGAGAGTAAAACGTGACTCCTCTCTCGCGGTTTAATTAAAACCATCCTCTCGCTCACTCTCGCTCATGGAAACGTTGGGTTCCTCCCTCTTCCGCTATCAATTTACCCCAACCATCAACATTTCGAAAACGATTCCCTTGAAATTCTGTTTTGAAACTTTAAATATGCGTGAAAGGCGGTTACATGAGTTTGGATTTTCAAATTAATTTTTTTTCCCTCCCTCTTTTTAAATATGTCGAGGTTTATATTGCAATTCAAGACTTTTAATTGCTGATGATACAAAAATATTTAGATTCAATTATTTTTAATCGGAATTCTATGATATTTCCATCAATAAACCGGTTTTGCTTCACACTTCTTAAGTTTCTGAAATTGAGACGATAAAATGTATAAAATTGTTACAATGTGACGTTTTGATACCGTAAATGGTCTCAATTTTAGAAAAATTAGAAAAACTGTAAACTTCTAAATTAGTTAAAAATAACTGATTCTGTGTAAATCAGTATTCAATTTTAATGACAGAATTTGAATTCATTAAAAATAATTTATTATTAGTTGAATTTTATAAGAAGAATTTTATTTATTTTTTTTTTTTTTTGAAATAATTGAATTTCTGCAATTATTTGTAATTTCTCCAAAATTGAATTTTTTTTAGTTTTTTCAACAAAAATTTAAATTAGAATTTTTTTAAATTCTATTATTTTTAAAATTGCTAATTTTATTTAAAAAAAGGTAGTAAGAAGTTAGCCGCGCGAATTGTTGATAGTTTTAATTTAAAAATAATTTTCGGCGGTTAATCTATTTTATATCTTTAGAAAGTAGAAATTTAAATTGTACATTAGTTATACAAAAATTGCCGCTGATTACGAATCTGAAGTCAGATTTTCAAAATTCAATATGGCGGATCGAAGATGGCGGTCATTTTTTTTTAGTTTAACGAAAATTTAGCAAAATAGAAATTCACTTGTTTAAAATTCACTTTAATAATATAATTTCGACTAAATAAATCCTTTCGCTTATTAATAATATTTTGAATTAATGAAAATAAAAATTTGAACTCGCTAGAAAATTTTCATTTATGATAGTTTGCTTTGAAATTCAACATTTCGCAGGATATAGACTTTTGCCTTGGTGTACATAGTTCTTTGAACGAAATCCATTTAGGAATCACTTGTCGTCCTTTTCGCTGACTGAGCTTTTAGGAGAGAATGTACTGTGATGAAAGCCTACACTTGAATACTTCATGAAGCTTTCGGGAGAAGAGCATGGCTTTTCGAATTTCAATCTCCACCTAACTCGAAGGAAAGTGCGTTTCGTCATATATACGTATATATATATATATATATAAACGGAAATATAACAGAGACTCGTCTAGCAGAGGAATATTTCTCTTCAAATTGAGGCAATTTAAAAATAAAAATAAAATTAACCACGTTACTTCACTATTTTTCTATTCTTCTCTATATTTCTCTTCCTTCCAATTATTCTCATTAAAATTATAATTCTCAATTCTTAATTTTTTAATTCTAGTTTTTTAAAATTTTTCTCCTAAATATTGAGTTTGAATTTTAGACTTTTATTAATTATAATTTTCAATTTTCAATTGTTTTAACTATTAAGTTTTAACCTTCCGTTGTCAGCACTTATTTTTTGCCACATAGCTGATACACGTTTTTGAATCCCCCTCTCGCATTTATTAATTACAGAATTAAAAAATCAAAGTTAAAAAAAATTAGAATCGAAAATTTTAAAAAATATATATTATTTCTAAAATCGTGAAAAAAAATTTCTTTATGAAAAAAAAAAGAGTTGAATTTCATATCGAGGAAATGTAACGATTGTAAAATTTTCATAAAATTGCAAAAGGATATATGGATAAATGGATATAAAAGACAATAAAAGAAAATGCTTCTTCAATATATATGTATATGTGTATGTATAATATTCAGAAAATGGAGAAGGATGAATTTTCCAGAGTAAAATCTACTACCTCTTAACATGAAAGACGGAAATATAACTCAATAAAATTGTTAGAGGGATATTCAATATGAATATAATGATAATTTGTGGAGAAAATTATATTTCCATTGAATAGATGAGGAATTTTTTCATTTTCTTGCTTCTTTTCTTCAAAACTATGAGAATCGATGTTAGATTGATGGTTATTAATCTTGTTTTCGATGCCGTGCCAAACTACATATATATATGCATATCGGCTGATAATATAGGCCTTTAGTCAGCAATTCTCCAAAATCGAGTAATTAATCACCAAAAGCATCATGACACTATATATCCCCGCACGTATTATGCTCGTTTGCCCGTCAACAATGTGACACTTCATTAGATAAATTTTCCTCTTGTTTTAACAAGTTTTGACATTATTCTCTCGAAACATTAAACAAATTAGGTTCGAATATGAAAAAATTGTGGGTACGTTTTATTTTTTTGTTGTGTTTATTAAATTTCCTTCTTCTTACAAGGATGATTTTTCTAAAAGTGATACTTTTGAAGTTCGATTTTTTAATTTTTTTTTAATTATTATATGGTTTTTTCTATTGAAAGAAATTTATTTCATACTCAAGAGTGAGAATTTAATAAAATATTTTTACGATTTTTCGAATATGTGTGAAAGGTGAAAAAGTCAGTAATAGTGTCTTTTTGAATCTGTAAGTACAAAAAAACGTACCTACAAAAATTTAATTTTGTTTCTCCATGATTTTTCCTGGATTTCGAGAGAAAAAATTTGAATTTTTCCTGACCCTAAAGAATATTCTGATTACTGAAAATTATTAGATACTCAAAAAGTGTTCCATTACATTTATTTACGAATTTCTTTAACTGTAAAATTATTCGAAAACATCAATAACTTATTCATTTTTAAATAAATATTTAATCGTTATTATTCTTTCATAGAAATTAAAATTTTCAAAAATTTAAAATTGAAACCTTTTTAAAATTCAACAACTTAAAAGAATATTATCATGAAACATGAAGAAATTGATCACTCCGAGTCTTCGACTCGGAATGGTCAATTTCTTCATGTTTTATAATAATAAAAGATGACCGAGTGATAAAATCATTATTTTATATTAGGTATTACAAAAATATAGTTACTGTAACTTCTTCAGAATTATTTTCATCATTTCAATTCGATTATTATTGTACAGAATTTTTAACTAAAATTCATCTTTAAATCAATAATTTTTAATCATTTTTAAAAAAATTCTTTGAGAATTTTCAAATACATTTGTTTACAATCACAATTTTCGAATAATCGAAATTTTGTAAATTAATTGAATTGTAAACAAATGGATTTGAAAATTCTCAAAGAGCTTTTTCAAAAATGATTAAAAATTATTGATTTAAAGATGAATTTTAGTTAAAAATTCTATACAATAATAATTGAATTGAAATGATGAAAATAATTTTGAAGAAGTTACAGAAGCTATATTTTTATACCTAATATAAAATAATGATTTTATCACTCGGTCATAGTAAAATTCTACTAAGCAATTAGTAAAGCTCTATACTATCAAGTAGTAAAATTTCACTATTTATTAGTAAAATTATTACTAAATCATTTCGTGGACGACTTTTCGTCATTTCATTAGTAACTTTCTACTAATTCAGATTTAGAGAGCAAATAATTTTAAAAGAATTCAATTAAACTTTTTCAAGAAAATGAATTTTTGCAGAATTGTTAATTAAAAGTATGAAAAATTCATATTTTTATTAGAAAATTCTATACGAGAATTCAATTATTTAAATACAAAAATTAATAATTTTTTTGAATAATTGAATGTTTCTTAAAATTGAATTCTCATAAAACGATTTGGCTCTACTAAAACTTTGCCCGTTTATAGATAAATAAATAATTTTACCAACAAATTTTTAAATAATTGAATATTTTTTCGACGAATCTTAATAAAAAATTTTAAAACTAATTTCATTTTTCGAGGAATTCGATTAAAATTGTATGTATTAAAAATAATTGAAATTCTGCAATGATTTTTATTATTTATAAAAATAATTGAATCTCTGTAAAAAAAATTGCTATTTATGAAAATAATTGAATTCATGTGAAATTTTTAATATTTACGAAAATAATTAAATATAAGGATAGAATTCTATTAACATTTTTTAAAATAATTTAATTTTTTTAAAAAAATTTTATTAACATAGTAGATATATTGAAAATCATTGACTTAAGGAAAATTTTTGAAAATAATTGAAATTTTTCCAGGAATTTTATTAAAATCTTTGAAAGTAGGTAATTGAATTTTTGAGAAGAATTATATTATTTATAAACAAAATTGAAATTTCCCACGAGATTCCATGGAAATTTTGCAAGTTTTTCTTTAATAAAAAAAACTGCAATTTGATGAAAAAAAAACCAAATTTAATAATCGCCTTGAAAAATTGTTTAAAAAAATTGTCAAAACCAGCGTCGTTTTTCAAGAAACAAATTTTTTTGAATCGGAAATAAATTCTAAAAAAGTTCTGAGCACCTCTGGGTTTCGGATTTTTATTAGAGTCTAATCATAATAGAAATCTAATTTTAAAAGAATTTGAATTGTTAAAGTTTTTCAAAAATCTAAGTTCTTTAAAATTTCTAATTAAATTCATTAAAAATTATTCATTAAATAATTTATAAGAAATAATTTTATTTATTATATTTTATGAATCACTCATATATTGGTTTTTGGGTTAGCTTTTTACGAATCTGTAGTCAGATTTTCAAAATCCAATATGGCGGATCCAAGATGGTGGACTTTTGCTAAACATTGTAAAATGATTGATTCAAAATTAAAAAAGTGATGTACTATTAAAAATAAAAATTTTACTTGTATTTGAATATGTAAAAAGAGACAAAAAATGTATAAAAATAAATATATTTATTAACGAAATAAAAATTATATAGAGGTATTTAAAAAATAAAAAATTGACGAAGTATTTTTTTGTTTTTGTTTTTTTTTAATCCTGAAACTGAAACTATAAAGCGTTTTATGACAACTCGTGGAAAAATTAGATGAGAAATTATTTAATAGCACTTTTGTGACTATGTACTTAAGAATTTTTAAGTGTTCATATGCAGCACTGAAAGTAAAAAAGCTTTCATTTCAACTGTAGTGACTCTGTGACATTATCAACATGGTCTCTCACTCCTCAAGTTTTGAGAGTTTTCAGTTCGTTAGAAAACTTCCCCTGAAAATACTCAATTATAGTCGAGTGCTGAGAAATTAGCGGATTTGTTAACTTCTTTTTTCTGCTTCCTCTTTTTTTTCCTTGTACTTGTGTTTGATCATAAAAAAACACAGAAGGAAAAAACGTCGGCAATTTTACAGTGTCAACACTAATTTTTTTTACCAAGTTTAATGAACTTTTGATTAATTAATACCGATAAAAATCAATGATATTTATTTTATTTTTTTAATTGTATTTAATTAATTTATTATCTACTCGTTATTATAAAATTTTTGTTAATTAAATATTTTGAATTTGACGAAAATTACTATTTTTATGCTAGTATATTAAATTACTATTTATATTAATAAAATAAAAGTTGATAAATATTATTTAACATAAAAAATATATTTTTTATTAAATATGATAAACAATTTGCAGAAATAAAATATTTCCTAATTGTTTTAATTTTTATTTTAACTCTAAAAAGCTACAATATTAAAATAACAATTTTATTAATAAATATATATATATATAAAATATTTATAAGATTAAAATATTTTATTGACAAATAAAACATTATTGAATAATTGTTAATTATTGTTAACAATTTACAGAAATAAAATATTTCCTATTTATTATAATTTTTATTTTAACTCTTGAAGGGTGTAATATTGAAATAGAACAATGCAGTAAAAGATTATGGGGTATATGGGTTAGACGGACATAAAAGTGAAATGATAAGAAATACATACACCGCTGGTCAAGTGAGAACAAAAGATATAAATTTAGAGAGAATGACTGCATGAAAAAGTCGTTCTACACTACGTTCATTCCTTGACTCTCCACTGTGGTATAAAGTTTTACGAGAAGTTTAAGAGAAATCCCCTTTGCGAAATAGCTGTCTCGGAAAAGCGTTTTTAAAATTTTTATTTTAACAAAAAAAAAAACATTTTCACCTTGTTCGACAATTTTTTTTTACCCTCTGCAATTCTTCTTCGTCTTGAAAAATAAAAGTTTAACTCGAAAATCACACAATTGACCTCAATTTTTTCAAATAATTTATTAATGTCACAGGCTGATTAATTTGACCGTAATTGCAATTACATGTTCTTGAGAATTATAAAAGATGCTAGATAGAGTTAATTTGACATTATAAGTTGAAATGAAACATAAAATTAAAATTCTTTATTTTCATTTTATTACATTTTAGTAAACGTACGAAAGTGGAGAAAAAATTTATGCATTAAGAAATTAATGAATTTAATTATGAAAATTGTTTAAAATATATAAATATTTTAAATAACCTTTAAATACTTAAATAAATAAATTTTATTTTTTATTATGCTTTTGAATATAAAAAAAATTTTAAATACTGATAAAAAATAAAATAGAATATTTATAGGTAAATACAGTGAAAAATTTATCCAGAAGGGTCGTAAAATTAAATATAAGATTCTTATAATTTTTTTTCACCAAATGTTGTAAATTTCTATTTCCCGTATAAAATGCATAGACTACAAATACCATAATTTCCATAATGCGAATTTTAGCCACATACACACACGTAAGTAGCATGTACAACACAAAATATTACTGGCATTTTTTTCCTCTTTATGTTCCAAACATTTTTAAAATTTTCTGCAAAATTCTTTGCGATTTTAAAAAATATCGATAGGAAAACTTTTAATTAATGAATTATCTATTTATTGTTGCTATATAATAATAATTAAATATAGGAGAAAAATTATTTATTTTTTCTTAGTTATTTCTTTATTTATTTTCCTCAATTTAAATTTCGCTCCTGTTTAATTAATTTTTTTCATTTTCACTCTCATCCCTCTTTTACCAAAACAGAAAATAATTTTTTTTCACATACACTCTCACTATCATTTTCATGAAAACTTATCAAGAAAATATTTTAAATATTCCTTAAAATTATTTTTATAGTAATTTTTTGTGAGGAATTCAATAGTCATAGAATAAAGTGTCTCGAAAAAATATTTTTTAATATTTTTCAATTTTTATTTTTCCTAAAAATTGGTAGATTTTGAAATCTATGCGTAATTTTGTAGAAAATTTGTTTTTGTATCTGCAAAAGAATTGGTGAATGCAAAATTTATATTTTATTATTTTCGAAAATTATGTTCAGGTTGAGAATACTATTGCTATTTAATTATCTTACTTGAAAATAGTATACAAAAATTATGATTGCAAATTATTTAGAAAAATTATTCATTTGGTAAATTTTTGGGGGATACAAAAACATATTTTCCGCAAAATTATAGATTTCGAAATCTATAGTAGCTTTTAGGGAAACTAACAATTCAAAAGGTGTCAAAATATTATCTGAACAATTTTATTTTATTGCCACTGTTTGCTGTTTAGTTGCAGTAAAAGTGAAACTTTTAGTGAAAGTAGTTAATTTTCGTTTTGTTGAAAGTGAAAATGGGAATAAAAATGTAAGTAAAAAAATTTAATTCAATTTTTATAAAAATGAGAGTGAGAGTGTTAGTGAAAAAAAATTTATTTTAATTTAAATGAAAGGGAAAGTGTAAGTAAAAAAAATAATTTTTGGTTTGGTAAAAGTGAAAGTGGGTGTAACAGTGTAAATGAAAATAAAATTTTATTGTTGGTAAAATGTAAGTACAAATATTAATTTTAATTTTTTTAAAATAAAGAGTGAAAAAAGAATTATTTTTAGTCTTGGTGACAGCAAAAGTGTTTGTGAAAAAAAAATAATTTTTGGTTTGGTGAAAGTGAAAGTGCCAGAAAAATAAATTTTAAATTTATTATTAAATTCTATTAAATAAAGAATAATTAAATTCTTTTGACGATTTTTTAAAAATTTTTTGAAAATAATGTTTTTTTAATCATTTTAATTGAAAATTTGTAAAATAAATTAATTAAAAAAAGAATTTTTTCAATTTTTTAAAATAATCTTGTTTGTTCATAAATATAATTGAAAATTTGATTGATTCAGTTTTATAAAAATGTATTGATACTATTTGAATTTTTGCAAAGAATTTTACTATTTATAAAAGTAATTAAATCTTTCCAAAGAATGTTATTATTTATGAAAATAATTAAATGTTTGTGTAGAATTTTATTAAAATTTTTGATAATTATTGAATTATGGAGAACAATTTAATTATTTATAAAGATAATTGAAATTTTAAGAATTTGAAAAAAAATTTTAAACATAATTGAACTTCTGCGAAGAATTTTATTACTTTTGAAAATAATTGAATTGTTTTTTAGAATTTTATGTAAATGTATAAAAATAATTGAATTCTTGTGCAGAATTTTTTTTTTAAATAATATTCAAAAGAATTTTGCTATTTTTGGAAATAATTGAATTGAAAATAAAATGCTTTAAAAAAATTTAATTATTTTTAGTAAAGAAATTTGAATTATTTCAATAATTTTCAATTATTTTTTTATAAAAATTCAATTGTCTTGAAACAACAGAGTTGAAAAATTTTAAAAATCTGATTTTTCAAAGTTTTAAAAAAAATTTTGCGAAAATTCAATTTTATTACAAAATTTTCAGTGTGTATATTTTTTTAAATTAACTAATACAAATTTTAATTATTAATCTTCGCACTAATAAACATGAATACATTAGAATGTGACTCTTTATAAAATTCAATTATTCATCGATTATTGCATTAAAAATTTAAAATACTTTGAAAATTCGATTTGTTAAAAAGATTTTAATGAAATTCTTGAACAAATTTAATTATTTTCAGTTAAATTTTTACAAAATTGCTATTAATTATATAATTTTTTTAAAAATTTATTAACATACTATATTTGAATCAGTGACTGATTTGTTACTGTAAAATTAATTATTTTTAAACTAATTCAAGTTTACAGAACAGTATAAATATCTATAAAAATTGAAATAAAAAGCGATTTTTTAAACACAAATTAAAATAATAAAGTTTTCTTTAAATTGGTGAAAAAATTTCCTGTTTGGCATTAAATTCCTGGCTTATTCCCGGTTTTTTCCGGTTAGTAGACACCCACGAAATTATTACTTAATTTAGAATTTTAAAATTTTGTTAGATTTTTATTTTGTTTTATTAAGTTGTTTAATTTTTTTTTAATTCGTAATTTTTGTATTTGTATAAAATAATCTATAATTAAAAGAATTATTAATTTGAATTTTTTTCATAGTTTTAAATTCATTTTTCAATAATTATTAATTTATTATTAACTATATTAATTAAATTTGGAAAATATGAAAATAAAAATTGCTTTTCAAAAGAAATTAAAAATTTTACTAATATAGTAATTTAGAGTTCCAAAATTCATAAATTTTTAAATTTAGAAAATTTAGAAACAAAAAACCAATTTAAAATGTTAATGAATGAATTAATACAGTTTTTAGAGTATTCACTCTCGAGAGTGATAGAAATAGCCTCTTGGGGAGTTTATTTATTTTTTTTTTTAAATATACACTCCAAGTGTAAAGTGCTACATCTATAAAGATACTTACGAGTGGGCAAAAATATTGAGAAAATCTCATCGTGCCTGCCAAGAGGGCTATCGTTTATATTATGTAGCGTGGAAAATTCACTGTATAGTAAAAATAGCGTGTTGTTGCAGTGAACACATATCTAGACACCTGTTCTGAGAAATAAAAACGTCGGGAGTCTCGCCAATAAAGCTGGTTGACGCGCACCACACGATGATGGTAAACGGCAAAACGAGTATCGGAGATTGTTCGATTTTGATATCATTCATAAGTCTATTCATTTTGTTTTTTTTTCTTCTGCCTCATTCCACTTTTTTTCCACTTCATTTCTCCCTTTGTTTTCGATTGCGCTCGCGCGCACACGTAAAAAAAATTCATAATCTTTCTGTTACTGAAAAATTCTCCATGCATTTTCAATTTATATAATTCAAATGTTCCCCGCGTCTATTTAATGTCGAATACATTTTTTCGATTTTAATTTTTTTTCCTTCATTTGGAAAAAATAAAAGGAGACGATTTCAATTTATTTAATTTTTGTTTTGATCTTCAATTAAATTCATTCATATAAATTCTTCAATTAGATAGATAATAATTTATTTTCTTTTTTATTTCTTTATTTATGTGTCAGTATTTATTTATTTATTTATTTATTTATATTTCATTTATTTATATTCTTTCAGTTTCCTTGCTGTTGCTATTATTTTGTTTATATATTTAAATTTTTATTTACCAGATAATTTTAATTTTTCAATTTATCCAATTTTTTTATATTATACATAATGTATGTTATTTAACTTAATGTATTTAAAATAATTTGTTTATTAAATTTCTTTTTTTTTCTCTTCAATTTTTTTTGTTTTCATTACCCGCTAATTGGAAAGAGTAATTTTAGAGTGCAATGACAGTGCCAGATATTATTCAGACTTTGCTCTTTTCATGCTGTGTAGTAATCGAGTTTAAACAGGCGCAAACGAAACACATTTTCACTCCTCCCATCTTTTCCATCCTTTAACTTTATCTCTTTGTATCTCAACTTAAACAACTTGGGAAAACTTTCATTAACTCCCTACACCTTATAGCAAATGTTACTCAAACTACATTTAAATTCTAAAATACTTGCACTTAAACTTGCATTTCTTGTTCGATTTTTCACTTTCATGGTATTTTGACATTTCATTAATTTAAACAATTTGTGAAAATTTAACAATTTTCTTCAAATCAATAAAAATAGTATTCAAAATTTGTATTAGTTTTCACTATTTATTTAATTACTTATTTTATTAGTTATTATGTTATTTATTTTATTCTTTATATTTTTGATTATTTATTCTACTACTTATTTTATGTTTTATATTATTGTTATCTATAAATTACTGTTAATTTATAAATAATAAATATATTGTTATCTAACAATAATATTGTATTTATATTATATTTACGTTATTTATTATTTACAACAAAAATTCGATATCTTTTTATTTTATTTATTAGTCATTATTAAATTTATTATTTTATTTTTTAATCCTAGTTAAAAATTCAATAAAAAATGTTTTATACTGTGACTTCGTCATGGTTCAAATGCCCTTAAAAGAAAATACTAAATATTAGAACAGAAAAATAATTGAATAAAGTAATTATAAATAAATAATGAATGAAAATTAAATAAATAAAAAACAAAAAATAGAAAATAAATAATTAATATTATAATATAATATAATATAATATAATAATTAATATTTAATAAGTAATAAATGGTAAATAGTAAATAATAAATAATAAGTACAAAAAATTAAATAATAAATAATAAATACTAAAAATTAAATAATAAACAATAGAAATAAATTAATAAAATAAGTAGAATAACAACTACAAATAGAATTTGATAAATTGTTTAATAATAATACATACTCTTTAAATCTTGATAACAGATGATGTTTTCTGTCAAAATAATTAATAGCCGAAAATTTCTAATTTTAAATTAGCATTGTAATTATATTTTGTAACTTTTTTTATTGAAATCCGAAATAGTCGCACAGAGACTAGTCGATGAGTGGAATGAAACACGTTGGTTTCGGATATACAACTGAATAAACACTGAGTTTTCTTTTACTGTCTACCTTCTATTCACAGAGTCCTCTTGTGGTTTAGATATCATTCTCAAAGCAGAATTGTTGAGAATTACAAAGAAACAGACACATAAACTATATATATATATATTTATATATATATATATATATATATATATATATATATATATATATATATATATATATATATATATATATATATGTAAAATAGGAATTTACGTCATTTGCAATTCCATTACAGTACCTATGTATGGTATTTGAATGTTCTATTGAAATTTAAAGAAAGAGAAAAAAAACAATAATCTAAAATTAAGAATTCATTTTCGCCTCTTACTCTACGAGAATTTCATTGTTTTGTCCATTAATTTTTTTGTTCATTAACATTTTGTTAAAAATATTATTTGCAATTTCATAAAATTTTATGAATTTATAATTATTTTTATTTTATAACTAGCTGTCGTACCCGTCTTCGACGGGTTTTAGTTTCTACTAATATATTTGAACAGATGTCTACCAATCAGGAATTTAAAATTTGATTGGGAAAAACTAATAATTAGTTACCATTAACTATTTCATTAGGAAAATATTACTATTTGAATCAGTAAAGGACTTTTTCTATCAAATACTATTTTTAAGTAATTCAGATTTACAGAACAGTATTTGTCAATTTGTAGTGCTTTATGCGTTTGTAGTATTTCAATTAATGTATTAATAATTAATACTAATTTTCCACCAGCTTTTGGAGTTATGTAGAGTCTAATTCGAACTAATTGTATCGCAAGTAGGCCCCACGTTACGACTGCTAAAATCTAAAATAAGACCTATATTGTAATCTGAAAGTACACTACCGTCGGGAATTATCGGTACGGCTGCACACGCACGGCCCAAAAACATACCAATCTTTAAATCACGATTTTTTTGTAAATACAAATGTCAGAAAATTAACAAATATACCATTCGAAAGATTATTAAATATTACATACATAACTGAAAATTTTAATAATTTATACAAAGATTGCAGCAATCGACAAATTTGACAAAAAAATTTTAAAAATACAATTTTTTTGGAATTTTTTCAACCCCTGCACATTTTTTAAAAATTGTAGAAAAAATTTGAAACTTACATAAGTGTGATCATTCAAGTCTTATTTTTAATTTAAGACCAAAAGAGTTTAAAAATTTTATTCGGTTCGTGAGATATCATTATAAACGTCCGAGCATGTTTTTTGACAAATGCATTGAATTAGTCGATTTTGAACGGTTTTTGGCTGAAAATACTCGTCCGTTTATAATGATATCTCGCTAACCGATTAAGACTTTTGAATTTTTTAGGTCTTAAATTAAAGATGAGACTTGAATGATCACACCTATATAAGTTTCAAATTTTTTCTGCAATTTTTAAAAAATGTGCAGGGGTTGAAAAAATTTCCAAAAAAATTGTATTTTTAAAATTTTTTTGTCAAATTTGTCAATTGCTGCAATCTTTGTATAAATTATTAAAATTTTCAGTTATGTACCATTAATCGTAGAATTTAATAATCTTTCGAATGGTATATTTGTTAATTTTCTGACATTTGTATTTACAAAAAAATCGTGATTTAAAGATTGGTATGTTTTTGGGCCGTGCGCGTGCAGCCGTACCGATAATTCCCGACGGTAGTGTAGGTCTTAAATTTTGACAAATAAAAATATTACATCAATAGAAATTAAATCAAAAAGCAATTTTTTACAAACGAATTAATATAATAAAACTTTTTTTAATTAGATAAGAAAATTCCCGATTTTTCTTGGTCGAATTAAATTCCCGGCTATTTGTCGGGTTTCCTTCGCGGTTAATAGACACTCTGTTAAATGTATTAGTAGAAACCATAACACGTTTTCGATTCCCACATGGGAAATCTACATGGGATCCACTTTTTTAAAGGAAACCATATTGATTCCTATGTAAAACCGTATGGTATAATTTTTTCCATATCCCTATTAAAAATTTCCACATGGGATTTTACATTTTACCCGTTTTTGCGTAATGCCCGGAAAGAATTTTGGAAAGCAACAACATACCCCAAACATTTCTAAAATTCAAGAAGAAAAATTTTAATTTATAAATAGGAATTTGATATTTATTTTTAAAGTCATTTCTAAAACATTTCTAGAATTCAAAAATTTTGATTCATAAATCCCAATTTGCTCTAATGGCGTCTTAAGGACTTTCTATGTCCCAGTGCCCGCTGAAGTCAAATTTCAGTTTTATTGATACTTTTACTGCACCCTTTATATTGAACATATATATATATATTTTATTTTCTACGTTAAATATGACAATACATACTATGAAATTTTCAAACTTAAAACCTGAAAATATCAATATAGAAATTGTTTGCAAACTCACGTTCATTGATTTTAGAAAATTTGTAATAGACATCAAATTCATGACTCTAAACTTGTTAATAAAATAAATGTAATGAATGTAATTTAAAATTTAAAAATAGCAACCGATATCCATACCAATTTCATAAAAAATTAAACAATATTCAACAAAAAAAATTAATTAAAAATTTTGTCGAAAATCAAAAATATGATTTTGGCTTAAAAATTCGGATATATTTTTTATATTTCATTTTTATAGAGAAAATTAGTTGTATTTATATTAAAAAGTAGCTACAGAAAGTGTCACATAAATTTGACAAAAAATTTAAAAATTTGCATTTTTTTTATTTTTTGAAATTTGTGAAAAAAGCTATAACTTTCGTTCAGCTTAATATTTTTCAATCGGATATGGCTATAAATTTAAGTTAGACTAATACCTAAGAGCCTGTAAAGTTTCGTTTTAATCGGTCAAGTAGTCTTTGTGTTTATCCCGGACAAAATATTGCGTACAGACATACATACATACATACATACATACATACATAATTTTTTTTATTGTCATTTTTGGAATTCTTACTACTCGAATAGAAAAACTAAACATGAATTTTTAAATTCTATGCAATGTACAGACAAAAGTCTGATCTTATTTATAAAGATTAATTCAAAATTGTAATGACAAATAGAAATCATCAGAATTTTTTTTCAATTCTTTTCATTAAAAGACTGAAATTTTGTTAAATATTATGTTTTGTTAAATTGGAATTATGCTGATTTTTGTTCTTTACTTCTAAACAAAATTAGAAAATTGTTAAACAACTGTGATTAAGAAATAGAAAATTTATTTATTTTCTATTATTTTTGTTTATGAATCACAATTTTTTTAACAAAATTATTATTTTGTTTTAGAAAAAGAAGAAAAATATTTGCACAATTACTATTTTTAATCTTATTTTTGGAACAGGATTTTCCATAGGAATTAAGATATTCAAAAATTTCAAATTCAAACTTTTTTGAAATTAAATAACTTTAAAAATATTGTTATTAAACATGAAGATATCGATTGCTCCGAGTCGAAGACTCGGAGTGATTGATTTCTTCATGTTTTCTAATAAATTAAAGACAACCGAGAGATAAAATCATTATTTTATATCATAAGAATATTGTTACTCTAACTTCATCAAAATTATTTCCATCATTTTAATTCAATCATTATTTTCTAGAATTTAAAATTATTTTTTATGGAAATAATAATTGAATTTCTTAAAAAAATTTTATTATTTATGAAAATAAGTGAATTCCTGGGAAATTTTTATTATTTTTGAAAATAATTAAATGTTTACATACAATTTTATTAAATTTGTTTTAAATAATTGAATTAGTTTTTAGAAATTTTATTAAAATCTTAGATATTGAAAATAATTAAAATTAGAAATTTTTTTGAAAATAATTGAAATTAGGACAAGAATTTTTTTGACTTTTATGAAAATATTTAAACTTTGGAGAAGAATTTTGTTATTTATAAAAAAAATTGCCATTTTTACGAGAGTTTTTTTTTCAAATTTTGAACATAATTGAGTTTTATAAGGAGAAATTTACTTTTTTTTTCGAAAATAATTGAATTTCTGCAATTATTTGTAATTTTTTCAAAATTGAATTTTTTTTTATTCTTTAAATTAAAAAAAAAATTTAAATTAGAAATTTTTTTAATTTTATAATTTTTAAAATTGATAATTTTATTTTTAAAAAAGTCAATTTATTTGGAAAAATATTTTGGATAAAAATAATAAATGAAATATAAATATTGAAATAATAGTAAAATCAAAGAATAAAATAAATAAAAAATATAAAAGAAAGTTAATGATAAAATTAATAATAATAATTTGAAAAAAGAAAAGGTAACTAGTGAAAAAAACAAATTTTGGAAAATAGAAAATTTTGTATTGTGGAAGTTTTTGAAAGAAAGGGAAAAATAAAAATTTTTTGAAGGGAAAATAAAAGAATAGTCGAGCAAAATTTTTTTTTTAAAACTACATGTCCGAATGTATTTGGACAATTTAAATACAATCAACTCGAACGTTAAAGATTTGTTTAACAAAAATTTAGATAGGTTTACAACTAAATTTTCAATTTTGATCAATTTGACTTAGGTGCAAAAAATATTTTTTTCTTTTTTTTTTCTCTTTATTTTTCTCATATAAATAAATAGTCTAAATCTTGAGACATTATTTCCGCTCTATTTTCTCAACCAATAATTTGAATAATACTAAAAAAAAAATTTTTAAATGAAAAAGAAAGTAAAAAAGGAGAAAAAGAAGAAAGAGAAAGAAAAAGAAAAAAAAAAAAAAGAAACCATAATAGTTTAAATAAATTCATAATAAAATTAAAATAAAATAGAAATAATATAAAAATTTAAGAATAGAATAAAAATAAATAGTCGTTTGCTTTGTTATAATTATTTTTTTCAAATCTACAAAAAGAAATTGATTTTTTTCCTATGTAAGAAAGAAGTGATTCTATAGAGTTTTGTGACTGTTTGCTGAGGGAATTCTTTTTTCTTCTTTTTTTTTTTTTTTTGACATTACAGAATGTTTGCGAAAGTTTTACGCCAGTGGAATAGAAAAAGGTGAGAGTACATAAACGATGAGTAGGGAGAGACATCCCGGAAGTAAGGAGAGTATAGAAATACGCGATAGTATTTCTGGTCCACGCGGGCCAATAGTTTTTTTTTTCATTTTTCGTCTTTTTTTTTATCTTTTTAGACAACGTTGTGGATGTCCACGACACGTGACATGGAATACGAAAATAGAATACCAGTTTTCTACACAAATTCTGCGTTTCACTTTAGTTTCTCTCCATTTTCAAAGGTATATAAATCTTCATATATAGTGATAATAGTATTTTATTTTTACGGAAATCAATAAATTTTTCCAAATGCCCACCAGAGGGATATTCCATTATATTTCAATAGCAAAATCGATGTGACTCGTTTCTAGAAAACTTTTATTGCATTTTCTATAATATTTCTAAAAGTTTTGAAAGTAAATTTTTATTTTATTTATTAACTAATCTTTGTTTTAGTTTTTATAAAAGTGTAATTGTATTTCTCAAAAAAAAAAAAATTCTTAATATTGAAATAGAAAAATAATAGAACACAGAATGTAGAAATAAATAAATAAAAAATTGAATATAAAATTGTAATAATAGATTAAATTTTGTAAATTCAAATAACAATTATTCACCATTTTAGCATTCATCAGTCGATCTAATTAAATAATTAACTTATATTTTTTTCTGTACGTAGGTATACATGACAAAATATTCTACTTATGTGAATTGTTTTTGTTTTCTGTGCAATTTTTTATTAACAAAATAATACAAATTAATTATTTTCAGTAGTTTTTTTTTACTTTTTGAATGACTCTCGCTATTTTAAAAAAATATAAATAGTACTGAAATTACTAGTGTATCAATTATGACTGTTAAATAGATTTATATGCTTTAAATTACAAAATTCAAAATTAGCAGAGCCATTGAAATTTAATTAAAATTCATGAGAGTCAAATGATAGCATTTGATGGTTAATTTTGCACTGACACAACGCTTAATTTTCACAACCAAAACAAATAGGTTTATAATTTTACAGTAAAGTGAGTTTCATCGTTAACAAGTTTATTAACGGTTTATTAACAACTCTATTAATATAAAATATTTTTTCGCTTATTCTTTTGGTAAAATTTCAATGACTTTACTGATTTTGTATCATTTTTTCTCTTTATCAAAGGAATACAAATTATATTTTGTAGAAAGTAGAAATATTTTAATTTTTTTAATTAAGATACACTTTATTTTAATACTACGTTGATGAAAAGGAAAAATTAATTAAAAAATTAGAAAATTTTTTTTACAGTATAAAATTTATATATAGTGACTAAAGAAAATATTCTTTATTAAAAGAACTATTTTTCTCGTAGATTGAAAATACTCTTTCAATGTATTATATATGAGAAGAGTCTTTTTCAATGCTAGATGAATATTTTCAATCTGCGAGGAAAATACTCGGCAATGAAGAGAATTTTTCTTCTTTCATTTGTACTAATATTTTTTATTTAATATTTTTTTTCAAAAAGAAATGCTTTTTCTTTCATTATGAGGATAATTTTTGCAAAAGGAAGACACTTGTTTTCATTATAAGATTTTTTTAATATTAATAGTAATTAAAAATAAATTATTTTAAACGTAATTGTAAATAAATTCGATCAAAAGTAAATGATGTTTACAATTTGAGAAAAATGTGTTTTTTTTTCATTTTATTATGTTATATTTATATATTACAATTATAAATGAAATCTAATAAAACTAATTCTATTATAAATTCTTTGAATAGAAATTGTAAATGAATTCCGTTTGAAATTAATTATAAATACCACATATCAGTGATATGAGAAAGTTTTGCGTCAGACAGAATTTTAATAAATAATCTTATATTATTGATAAAAAAATAGTGGTATAAATAAATATTAGTCAGACAGAATAGTTTAAATTATTAACAATGTAACTGAATTAGTAATAAACAATGGTCAGACAGAGCTTTATGAAACTTTCAAAATTAAATTAAAAGTAGAAAATAAATATTTTTTATTTAGATACAGTGATTTAAGTTAATAAAATTGTTGAGAATGAGAAAAAACGAGTTTCAAACCAAAGAAATTATTACTTTTCTATAATATGCTAAATGCTAGTAATAAAAATAAGTTTTAGTAAGTCAGAGTGATTTAAGTTTTTAAAAATTATGCTGACTAGTAGAACATTTTTTTTAGTCAGACGGAATGGTGTAAAATGTAAGAAACTTTGTTGACTAAAAATCAAAAAGAATTTTGTGTCAGAAATTACTTTATTTATTAAACTTTATTTTTGTTTAATAAACTAGTAGTGCAAATAAGTTTTCAGTAGGATAAAATTTTTATAAACTTTATTAATTAAAATTTGAGTAGTTAAAATATGTTATATTCTGCCAGAATTATATAAAATCCTATAAAAAGATTGCTAATTAATAGTAAAAATAGGTTTTAGTCAGACGAATGATATAGATTTTGATCAGATAGAAAGAATTAGGTTTCTATAAAAACTGATTAGTAGTGAAGGTAAATTTTGGGTCAGACAGAATTTTAATAAACTTCTTTATTAAAAATGAAAGTAGCAAGAATGAGTGTTTTGAGTGACGAAATGAAACATTTTTTTAAAAATGTTACTGATTAATATAATGTTGAAAAATATTTGAGGTTAGAATAAAATGCACAAGACTTAGATGATAAGAATACAAGTATAGTAAAATTTGTTAAGGCCCGACAGAACTTTATTAGACTTTTGTAATTAAAATACCAGTAGTGAAAATAAGTTTAAGTCAGACAAAATGAGTAAAAATTCTTCTAAAAAAGTATTCAATATTGTGATTAGTATTAAAAAAAAAATGTTTTAGTCGTGGACAAAATGTATTGAATTTATAAAAAATTTTTTACGATTAGTAGTAAATATAAGTTATTTAGTCAGACAAAATTTTTGTTAACTAGTAGTAACAAACGTTTTATGTCAGACAAATTATTATTAAAAATTTTTAATGGAAATGATTTAAAACAAGTTTTAGTAAGATAAATGAATAATTAATGTATATAAGAATAAAAAATGTAATAAATAGTAACAATAATTTTGAGTCAGACAGAATAATTAAAAAATTTAAAAAAATTTCTTCTTAGTAGTAAAATCATATTATAACCAAGCAAATTGATTCCAATTCTAAAGAAAGTTGCTCATTAGAAGAAAATATAATTTTTTGTCAAAATGAACATTACTTAACAGCATGTGATTGTTACAGAATTCAATGTTAATTTTTTCGACCACTTTTCTCTTAAAATATTAAATAAATTAAGCTAGTTTTTTGTGAATAACTCTAAAATATCATAAAGAAGGGCAGTGATGTGAAAAAGTTTTAATATTTTTAAAATTATTTATTAAAAAATAACTTTAAAATTATCAGTTCTCAAAATCACATTTAATCAATTTCTCGTCTTTTCCGATTTCAAAGTATTTTTTATAATTTATTTTAGAATTATTAAAACTTTTGCACATCAATGCTTTTCTTTATTATATTTCAGAGTTATTCACAAAAAACTAGCTTAATTTATTTAATATTTTAAGAGAAAAGTGGTCGAAAAAATTAACATTGATTTCTGTAACAGTCACATGCTGTTAACTTTTCTTTGATAAGTATTTTCCTGCTTATTAATAAAATTAAATTATTCCTAGTCCGGATAATAAAAATTAAGTTTCTAAAAATAATGCTGTTTGTTGATAAGTAGTAACAAAATGTTTTAGATGGACAAATTGTATTACCTTTACAAAATGTTTCCAATTAGTAGTAGAAATAAGTTTTAGTCAGACATTATGGTTTAACTTTAAATTACTAGAAATTTTGTTCACTAGTACTAGAAATCGCTTTGTATCAGAAACAACTCTATTAAACATTTATAATTGAAATACAAGTAGAAAAAATAAGTTTTAGTCAGGCTAGTAGTTTACATTTCTACAAATATTGCTAAATAGTAGGTATTCAAAAACTAGTAGTAGAAATAAGTTTAAGTCAGGCAAGTGGTTCAAATTTCTAAAAATTATATTGACTAGTAGTGAAAATAAATTTTATTCAGACAAAAGTGATATATAATTCTAAAAAATATTTCTACTTAGTAGGTAGTAAAAATTAAATTTGTCCAGACTGAATATTTTAAGATGAGAAAGTAATAATTATTAATATAATAAATTTTTATCTTTTATTCAAAATTTCGAATTAGAAATTTAGAAAATTAGAATTTTGAAATTGAATTTGAAAATTAGAAATTTTGTTAACTAGCAGTAAAAACGTTTTAGGTCAGATACAATTTTATGAAACTTTTGTAATTAAAATACTAATAGGAAGAATAAGTTTTAGTCCGTCGAGTGGTATTAATTTCTGAAGAATTTTTCTAGTAAATAATAAAAGCAAAGTTTTGGTAACACAGAACATTTTTAATTTTTTTTTTGATTAAAATTAATATATGTAAAAATATATTTGCGTAGATAAAATGATTTAAATTCTAAAAATTTTGTAAGTAATAAACGTTTTTGCTAACACAACTGTATTAATTATTTTTAATTAAAACTCTATTAGTAAAAATAATTTTCAGTCTGACAGAATTACTTAAATTTCTTATAATTATACTTATCAGTAGTAAAAATAAATTTTAGTCAGACAGAATGATACAAATTCGCAGAAATATTGCTAACTTGTAGTAAAAATTGGATATAGTCAGACAAAATGTCTTAAAGTCAGAAAGTAATAGTTAATAATTTGTCTAATTGCGTACTTAAATTTTTTAATTTTAGCTATAATTTTGTTATTTCAATTTTTGGTGTAATTTTAGTCGAATATTGAAATAGACAAAATTTTCATTTGACACAGTCACGTGTGAAGGAATTTTTAATATAGATCGACAATGAAGATTATCAACAAGTCGCCAGGGAGGGTGTTATCTCAGTTATCAAGTTGTAGTGCAGCTACGTCTAATCGTCGAATTCATGATTAATCACATGACCGAACAATCGCTCCAGGCATCAATGGTTATTCAAGGAACAAAAGGGAATTCTCTTGTTGAATGTGCTGGTTCCAGGCTTGTCTGATCATTTCACGAATATCTATATATACTTGTTACTGAAAATGTTCCTGTGAGATCCAAGATATATTGTCTGGCTTTTCGACTAGGGAGAGAGAGAGAAACCATAGGATAATTTTGTTAGGGGCACCATATGGACCCATAGAACTGTGAATGGTAGAATGTATACCATTGAGAGACGGTGAACGCAATCCCAGGTCAAAGATCGATGTTTCTCTATTCTGTGGCCTCTGGCGATACCAGCGATTACCTAGCAGGTGTGGGTTTTCGTTGCCATGGAAACTGAGAGCTTATCCTGGCTCCTAGGTCAGGGCCACTGTCCGATGTGTTGCACGTCTTCGATAACAGGTGTTGCTTTACTCTCTAATACACTCGCCTGCTAAATTTTTAATAATACATATTCAATAATATAATAGGAAAAAGGAATTTTCGATAATTCTCATATTCGTATGTATTACGTGAGCATATTTTCGTAATTTTCTCCTAATTGCCATTATTTTTGAATAGCGCAATTTTTAGTATTAAAATTATATACAAACCGTAATGATCTCCGAGAAATTAATTTATTAATAATCAGCACTATTTTATATCATTCGTCTGACTGAAATAAATTTTTACTACTAGTGTTTTGATTATAAACGTTTAATAAAGAATTATGTCTGACACATAATGTATTTACTACTAATCAACATTTATAGTTTGACTAAAATTTATTTTTCCTATACTAGTTTTTAAATTAAAAGTGACTTATAAAATTGTGTGAACCAAGGCACACAAAATCTATTACAATTTAAATCATTCTATCTGTCATAAACATATTTTTACTACTTTTATTTGAATTAAAAAAGTTTAAAAATGTCTATCTGGCCAAAAAATTTGTTTTTACTACTTACTAGCAAAATTTTTCAGAAATTTAAACCACTCGCCGGGCTGAAACTTATTTTTCCTATTAGTATTTTAATTTTAAATAATTAATAATCTTGTGTCTGACATAAAACGTTTTTACTACTAGTTAACAAAATTCCTAAGAATTATTACAATTTTTGTTATTTATATAATTATAATTTGTTATGTTATTATTTATAGCTATTACAATTCGGTTTTTATTTGTTTTGTGATTTGTTATTATTTTGTTATTACAATTTTTATTAATAATTATTTGTTATTGTCTGTTTATTATAGTTTGTTATTATTACATGATTAAATTGTTAGAATTAATAATATGTTAATAATAATTATTTGTTGTTAATTTTATTATTATTATTATTATCATTATTATTATTATGTTATTTTACATATTATTATTATTATTATTATTATTATTGATATTGTTGTTATTCTTAATTATTAATTTACATATTATTATTATTATTATTATTACTAATTATTGTTTATTTGAAAATTTGTAACATTACAAAAATTTGTTATGAATGATTTATTATGCGATCAAATTGTTATAAAATTGTTCAGAATCAACATGTTAATAACAATTGTTTGTTGTTGTTGTTATTATTACTATCATTGTTATTAATTATTATATTTTTATTATTTTTAATTGTTACTCCCATTATTATTATTATTTTATTGGTTATACATATTGTTTATTGAAAATATGTTACAATGACGTAACAGAATGTAAACCATTTTGGCTGACTACAACTAATTTTTCAATATTAAACTAAAAGTAGTCCAAAAATTAAAATAACAAAATTATAATTAAAATTCGAAATATAAGTCCAATTATAGAAAAAAGAATTTTGAATGTAAGATAAAATTTATTTTAATAATAATTATTCAGTCTGACTATACATAATGTTTACTACTAGTTACCAGTATTTCTAGAAATTTATATCATTCTGACTGACTAAAATTTATTTTTACTACCAGTGGATGTCATTTTTAGAAATTCAATTCTGTCAGACTAAAACTTATTTAATTATAATTTTTTATAACACAATTATATTTTTGCATACATTTATTTGAATTCAAAAAGTTGAAAAAAGTGTTGTCTCACAAAAATTTGCTTTAAACTACTTAATAGGTGAATTCTTCAGAAATTTAAACCACTCGCCAGACTAAAACTTATTTTTCTTATTATTATTTTCAGTACAAATGTTTAATAATTTTGTCTCTGATATAAAACGTTTTTTTTAAACGTTTTTACATTAAAACGTTAACAAAATTTCTAAGAATTTAAACCATTTTGTCTGATTACAACTAATTATTCAATATTGGACTAAAATTAGCCCAAACCTTAGAATTTACAAAATTAAAATTAGAAATTTAAGTACAATCCGAAAAAGAAATTTTGAATGAATTTTGAATGAATTTTTTTTTTAACTTTGAATGAAAGAAAGAAATTTATTACATTAATTATTACTTTATCATTTTAAAACATTTTGTCTTGCAAAATCTAATTTTTACCACTAAGTAGTGTAATATTTTTAAGAATTTATATCACTTTTGTCGGAATAAAATTTATTTTTACTACTAGTCAGTATAATTTTTAGAAATTAAAACCACTTGCTTAACTAAAACTTATTTTTACTACTAGTTTTTTGATTAAAAGTGATTAATAAAGCTTTGTTTGATACAAATACGATTACTACTACTAATTGGCAAACATTTTGTAAATTCAATACATTTTGTCCGACAAAAACATTTTTTTTTCTCCTAAATATAAAATTACATACTTTTTAGAAATTTAATTTATTTTCACTGACTATATTTTATTTATATATATATATATATATATATATATATATATATATATATATATATATATATATATATATATATATATATATATATATATATATATATATATATATTAGTAAATAGCAAAACATCTTTTAGCCCAAAATTATTTTCACTTCTATTTAGTAAAAATGTTAAAAAATTATTTAAATTTATCTTAATTTAATCCATTTGTCAATAAATATAAGATGTTTAACATTGGAGGACAATATAGAGATTGAAGTCAAGAACTGGAATATAAAATAGAAACAAAAAATAAAATAAATTAAAAATATAAAATAAAATTTCATTAAAAAAAAAGATTTAATAAATTGATTAAAATTAGTCAAATAGATTAAAATAATAAATTAAAATAAACACTAATAAAAATACGCAATAAGAATAAATAATAAATTAATTAATTAAATTAAAATTACTAAATAAATATAAATAAATAAATTAATAAAAATTTTATTAAAAATATTTTGAGTTGGAAAAAAATAAGAATTTGTTTTCCCCGAATAATAGAAGAAAATTATACGAATTCTATTTTTATCCACAAGAATAATAGATTATTCAATGACAGAATCAAAAACGAACAGAGAGTGATAAATTAAAGTTGGAGTCTTGCAATTTTTATGAATGCCTCATATATTTTATTACCACAGAGGAGACTTTGAGAGATATTAATCAGAAGAAGTTGACTCTTTTTGATTTCGTATGGACCCTATAGACATATATGTATATATGTATATAAAAGCCAAGGGTGTCGATTACAAGGCGACGTTTCGATTTATGAGTGGCAGTCATTGAGTTCGAAAATTACACTTCCGTGAAGAGGATAATCTTCAGCTTGTGGGGATAAGATTCTGAGAAAGAGGAAGTTCGGACGAAATATCATCTCAAGGAAAAGAGAACAAGTGAATTCGTCTGGAAATTGAGGATAAGACATATATATAGAATGAGAGAGAGAAAAAAAATAGAGAATACAGAATGCGTACGCTATTGATCTCAAAAGAAAATTCGCACGCATTTTACTGATACGAATCGAATGGAGAATTTATTTTTTCGATTCTCCTGGAATTATTAAATTTATAGTCTTAACAATAAAGATAACATTTTATTTATTTATTCAATTTAATTAAAATAGAAAAATATTTATATTTAGAATAATTATATTTCATTTACAAGGAAAAATTATCAAAAATGTGTAAATTCCCTCTGAAAATTCACTAAAAATTTCTTTCGAATTGAAATTTATCAGTTTTTTTCAACTATTTTCAGATAAAATTCCGATTTGAACTAAAATTACGAATGAGATCGCAAACTTTGAAACTTTGATGAAAATTTATTTTTGGAATTCTAGTGAAAACCTATGTCAATTTCTAAATGATTTTTCATAGTGGTTTCTCATAGGGGAAAATAAAATTATATATTTGAAAAACATTCAAGAAGGAAGAGGAATTAAAAAAGAAGACATCTGAGATAATTTTTCATAAGATATTATTCTTTTGTCTTGAAATACAATGAAAAAGTTTCTTAATGAATTCTTAATTGATTTGAATCAATTAAGAACTCTTTTGCCACTCAGGGAATAATCTAATTTATCAAAAGGACAAAATTAATGAATGAAAGATGAAAAAATTCAATTTTCCCTTTCGTTTCATTAAAATTGTCTCTAAAAGAAAACGTCTACAAGGAAAATGAAGCAAAAATTATAAACAAAGCTAAAGAAATAAAAATAATAGAAAAAAACTAAAAACAAGAGAGAATAAAGACAAAAAAAAATAAAGACGAAAAAAAGATGACAGAACAAACACAAAAAAATGAAGATGACAAAAAAATAGAGCCAAAATAGTAGAGACAATAAATTGAATATTAATAAATGAAGAGAGAAAAAATGCAAAAAGAAAAAGAAGACAAGAAAAAAGGAAAATAACGAAAAAATTCAGAAATTAAAAAGAAATTAATACACACTAGAATATTGTGAAAATAATCGTTAACTATATTATATAACTTCCATTTAGTCAGTTTCAATATTTCAATTTCCATATTTTTCTCTTAAATCATAAAATAATACGGAATGCATCGATAGAAATTAATTACCGAGAAAATTTCGTTGTGTTAATTAAACACAGTTAATCAGGCACGTTGAAAGGCACTACACGTGTTGCGCTATTAATGATTTTTTTCTCCAAATCTAGTGGAATAATTTGATAATGTTAATAACAAATGTCTTTCAAATTAAAGATTATTTCAATACATTGCATTTAAATTTATTAACCAAGAGCTTTATATATAAATAGTTTTATGATCTAATATTTTTTTCTACCAATAATTTAATTTTTTTTTCCAATAATTTCACCAATATTCAAGAGGTGAAATATTTTAAAAGTATTTTTTGTACCAACATTTAATTAATAATATTTGTTCGGAATGTATTTTAATTTTAATAAAAAAAATGATAGATAATAAAGTGAAGGCATGTTGTCGAAATTTGAAAACGAACTGAAATTGTTCTGTCAGACTAAAATCTACGTTTATTGTTAAAATTTTGTCAATAGAATTTTAAAGAAAATGTTTGACTATAATTTTTTTTATAACTTTCTAGTATTCTAATTACAAAGAATTAATAAAGTCTTGTCTAAGTTAATAAAATTATTACTACTAAACGAAAGTAGTTTTGAGAATTTTAAAGTTTAATGCAAAACAACAATGCTCCAATAAGAAAGAAATTTTATTATAGTTCATTCGTATTAAAAATGCTATAGGAAAAATAAGTTTTTGACAGACGAAATAAGAAAGATTTTTAAAAATTTGCCTTGTTAGTGTTAAAAAACTTGCTGAGTCAGAAAAAACTTCTCAATAATTTTATGAGTTTAATAGTAGTATTAGTAGTCAGAGAGAATTTTTTTCCACCTTTTGTAATTAGAATGCAAGAAATAAAATCAAAAAATGCAATTATTTTCAAATGGAATAAAATTCTTAGCAGAAATTCAATTACGTTCAAAATTTTTTTTAAATTCTTGTCAAAATTTCAAATATCTTTATAAATAATAAAATTCTTCTCCGAAATTCAATTATTTTCAAAAATTTTCCTCAATTTAAAGATTATCAAAATCTATTATTTTTATAAAATAATAAGAATTTCACAGAAATTCATTTATTTACAAATTTTTTTTAAATTTCTTCGCAATATAATTCAATTATGTTTCTAAATAATAACATTTTTACAGGGATTCAATTATTTTTCTAAATAATAAAATTCTTTATAGGAATTTAATTATTTTCATAAATATGTAAAACTCATCGCAGAATTTCAATTATATTTAATAAATAATATAATTATATTTAATAAGATTTTAATCGAATTCCTCGATGAATGTACATAATTACTATTAGAAATTTTATTAATATTCGTTAAACAATTTAAATTATTTAAAAAATTTGTTGTTAAATTCTTTATGAGAATTCAAATTATAAGAAACATTCAAATATACAATAAATTATTTTTTGTATTTAAATAATTAAATTCTAGTAGAATTTTATAATAAAAATTAATTTAAAAATGAATTTCAGTTACGAACAAATCAATTTGAAAATTCGCAAAAAACTATTTCAAAAATTATTAAAAATAATGAATTTATAGAAAAATTTTAGTTAACACTAAAAAAAAATTAATTTCGGAGAAGTTACAAATGATTGCAAAAATTCAATTGTTATTAAGAGTAATAAAATCCTTCGCAGAAACTTAATTGTGTTAGAGAATAATAAAATTCTTCTTAGGAATTTATTTATTTTCATAAACATGTAAAACTCATCGCAGAATTTCAATTATTTTTAATAAAATTTTAATCAAATTCATCGATAAATGTAATTATTATTAAAAATTTTATTAAAATTCGTCAAACGAATTCAATTATTTATAAATTTGTTGATAAAATTCTTTATGAGAATTCAATTTTAAGAAACATTCAATTATTCAATAAAAAATTTACTTAATTGTATTTAAATAATTGAATTCTAGTAGAATTTTATATTAAAAATTGATTTATAAATAAATTTTACTTAAAATTTTCGATAATAATTGAATATTAAAAGCAATGTGAATTTTTAAAAATAATTGAATTTTGAAATTAATTTTTTTTTTTTGAAAAAGTGTAATAGAATTTTTTTTATATTATTTGAAGTTTTTATTTTCTAACACATATTTAATTGAAGAATTTAAGAATAATTGTTTGTAAAATTAAATATCGTAAAGGAATGGATTTTGAAAATTGTCAAAGAAATTTTTTGAAAATTAATTGATTTAAAGAAAACTTTTAGTGAAACATTCTTAAAAGTAATAATTGAATTGAAATGATGAAAAATAACTTTGAATAAGTACATAATATTCTTATAATATAAAATAATAATTTTATCAATTTACCATCAAGTTTTATAGTTATGAAAAAATTTAATTTATACTTTCAAGTAAAATGTCCTTTAATTTGACTCGGACTGGTTACATTTTTGTCAATAATTGGTCCGTAATTTTTAATTATTTGTCCGTAAAATCCGTATTTTGAAATACTTTTACTGGATCGAGCCCTGTTACTAAGTTAAATGAATTATTTATATTTAAATGATATAAACAATTTTTGCTTAAAATTTGTCATAGAAATCAAATGTAAAATTTAATTTTTAATTACACAATAATATAAAGTTGAAAAATATTATTTCACGAATTTAAATTCTGTCTAATTAAAAATCACTAAATTTTAGTAGAATTCATGTAGAAATTCTATAAAGAATCATTCTAGTGAAATTCTGTAGAATATTCACTAGAATTCATATTGAATGAATCTAGTGAAATTTTATACAACTTTTTCGCCTGGAAATGTTTTGGATCGGACTCAACTTTTTTATTAAAAATACTAATCATAAAACACTTCTTTAATTTGACAAAATTATCATTTTCTATTGTAATTAGAATACGAGTAGTGAAAAACAGTTTTAGTTCAGGCAGAACTTTATTAATCCTTTGCCATACAAATTTAAAATACAAGTAGCATTAACTATTTTGGGTCAGACAGAAAATTACTAATATAAACTTTTCTTATTAAAATACTAGTAGTAGAAATAAGTTTTTACTTTTTAGTAAAAATATTTCAGACAAAATATTTTCAAGTTTTAAAAAATTTTGTTAACAAGTAGTAGAAGTCTGTTTTAGTCAGACACGACGATTTAAATTATCAAAGAAGCTTTTGTTAATTAAAAGTATAAGAGGTGAATTAAAAGTATCTAATTAGTTATGACTATTAATGCTACTGAATAGTTTTTAGAAGTATTAAATTTTTTAAGTGGCGGAAAAAGAGAAAGAGAGAGACAGAGAGACAGAGAAAGTGAGTGAGATAAAGTGTCAAGAAATAAAATAGTTTGCCGATGAAAATGATAAAGAAGTCGAAAGCGAAGAGTTCAGTTGACAAGGAATGACGATATCGTCCGCGGAAATCTCGAAATGCAGATGACGAAGAGTGAATATAAAGCGAAATCTCAGCCAATCTGTGTGTACAGAAAAGGGAGAGTGAGAGGGCGTGGGAGGGGGGAGGAGAGATGAGAAGTGAAGAGACAGAAAAGAGGGAGCACCTCGTGGAATATTCAATTGCAACCCCTTCGAAATTCGAATCGATTCAGGAAGACTGATTCCCATGGTTAAAAGCCCTCACTTTCTTCATACATCTATATAGATAGTTAGATGGCCAGTTTCAATCTTTACCCTCGAATTTCAATTAGGAGTGTTGCATGGATTTTCTGGTAATGCCCTCTATACTGCAATGGAATCGAGCCAAAATTCTGTAAATGTAACGGAATAAATGAAAAGAAACTGGGGCTTAACATTTTTGTTTGCGCAACCACGTACTTTTCGTTTCGAAAATATTCTCCTTCTCTCTCTCTCTCTCTCTCTCTTTTACTACATTTGTCCTCTCTTTGCTCTCTCTCTCTCTCTTTATCACTTCCAACTTTTCGAAGAAATTCCATAAGTCAGAAGCAAGTAGTTCTCGCAATGTTAGATCGGCAAAAGTATAAAGTTATTCGAATTTTTAGCTGGTAAGTTAGCTAGCGCAAAATGACTGATCTAAAAATCTCCTTTTTCCAATTTCTCATATTCAACATATCGCGAAATGATTTTTTTTTTATTTTTCTCTTTCACTTGGAAAAATTGCATTTTTTGAAAATTACTTTGAAAAATTTTACTCTATATGGGTGATTCTCCGCTTAGCGCACAATTTGGATTTTACTATTTTTGAAATTTTTTTTTCAAATTAAGTAAAAGTCGATATAGAATTTTAAAGTTCAATATTCAAGAACGAAATATTCGTGGTGGGTCAGACAAAATAATTATAATTTTCTTTTTTACAATAAATACCCATGTAAAATTAATTACACTATGACGCTCTGATTCGACTATGACGCACAAGAAAAACTAATTTTTTAAGCAAATTATTATCGATTTCAAAAATTTTTTTTTTCCACGTATTTTGTTTTCACTTACTTTATACTACTAAACTTGTTTTGAGGTAAAATATAAATAATTATTCATTTTATTGCAAATATATTATGATTCGACCATGACGATTCTGTGATTCCCTATGCAACTTTCATGCTTGTAATACATATAAAACAGAAAAGTAAATTTTTTTTATTAATTTCTTTTTTAGTAATTTACTTAGGAGAGTTTATTAAATGCTTTTTATTAATGTTAGTAATTTTTCGATTTGATTTTTTATGTAAATTAGTCAATTTTACAAAGTGATGATACCATGACGCGAAAACGGGGGACAAGAAATTTCTACAAAAAATATTAAAAAATAAATTTTTTTTTCCATAAGTGTTTTGTTTTTCTCAATTCTACTAATTTAGACAATAAGAAAATGTCAATATTCATTATATTTATTATTATATTTTACTAAAAAAATAACATTTTATATATGAAATGGTAGTGGGGACTGATTACACCATGACGTTTTGGCACCTTAAAATAGATTTTTTAAGTAAAATTACAAACTTTTAAATGAAAACGGCTATAGACTTTTATTTGTTATCATGGAAATAAGTTATGCACGTTGAATTTATTAGAATATATGAAACTGATTTCTTAAAAAACATGAGGGACATTAAATTGTGCACTACGCGGAGAATCACCCATATATGACTCCCTGGAAATATTTCCTCCGCAAAATAAGTGTATAGCTTTGATTATTATCATTTTTACCACACTCTTCTAGAAAAAGTAATTTTTTTAAAAAGTAGTAGTAAAAATAATTTTTAGTCTCACAGAATGATGTAAATTTCTAAAATATTGCTGATTAGTAGTAAAAATTAGTTTTAGTTACACAGAAAAGAGAGAAAATTCGAAAAAAATATTGCTATTTAGTAGTAAGAGTTAGTTTTAGTCAGACATAATGATATAAATTCCTAAAAAATTTTGCGGATTAGTGTAAATAAGCTTTAGACTATATTAAACTTCACAAGACTATTATAATTAGGATGCTAGTAGTAAAAAATTGTTTTTGACCAGACAGAACTTTATTAGAATGTTTTAATTACAAAGCAAGTAGTAACAATAAGTTTGAGTCAGACAGAATGGTTAGAATCTGTAAGAAAATATTTTTGTAAAAATTAGTTTTTGTCAGACGAATAATAATAAATCCTTAAAAATAACTGACTAGTGGTAAAAATTAGATATAATCAGGGGGAATATTATTTCTTAGAATATCAATTTCTTAGAATTTTCGTTAAATAGTAGTGAAAAACTTTTTATGTCAGACATAAGTTTATTAAAAAATTTTAATTAAAATAATAGTAGAAAAAATGAGGTTTAGTATGGTAAATGGTACAAATTCCTAAAAATATTTATGCTTAGTAGTAAAAGTTGATTGTTGTCAGAACTTATGCTTTAAATTAACAGTAATTTCATATAACTAGTAGTAAAAATGTTTTTGTGTCAAAAACAACTTTATTAAACATTTGTAATTAAAATGCCAGTACCTAAAAAAAATAAGTTGTAGTCAGTCATAATAAATAAAGTTTCGAATATAAGTAATTAGTAGTGCAATTAGTAGTAATTAGTTGTGATTAGTTGTTAATTTATTAGTAGTTTATTAGTAGTTAAATTAAATTTTAATCAGACAAAATTGTTTAAATTATTAGAAATTTGGTTGACTATAGTTACAAGAAACTTTTTAGGTTACAAAAAACTTATTGAAACATTTTAAAAAGAAAGGATTAAAATAATCTATTTTGGTGTTATTTGTAGCTATGAATGAAATTTTACTTTAAATAAAACACCAAAGTTAACGATTTGTAAAAATTCAACGAATTAAACTTCTCTAGAGAGAATAGTAAGTTAGTTATGTACTAACTTACTAACTAACTTAGTAACATAGTTACTTCAAAAATTTAAAAAATTTCTCGTCAAAATTTCAATTTTCTTTATAAATAATAAAATTTTTCTTTGATATTAAATTATTTTACAAAATTTTAATCAAATTCTTGTCAAAATTTCAATTATTTTCAAAAGTTTTCTAAAATTCAATGATTTTCAATATCTACTATTTCAATAAAATTTTCCAAAAGAATTCCATTATTAAAAAAAGTTTGAATAAAATTCTACGCAAACATTCAATTATTTTCATAGATAATAAAAATTGCTTTAGAAATTCAATTATTTTCATAAATAATCAAACTCATTGCAGAATTTAAATTATTTTTAATGCAATTTTAATCGAATTCCTCGAAAAATGTAATTATTCTTAAAAATTTTATTAAAATTCGTCCAAAGAATTTAATGATTAAAAAAATTTGTTGATAACATTTTTTATGAGAATTTAATTTCAAGAAACATGAAATTAATAAATTATTTATTTTTGTATTTAAATAATTGAATTCTCGTAGAATTATACTAATAAAAATGCGGTTTTAAAAATTAATTTCAGTTAAAATTTTAGATTATAATTGAATATTAAAAGCATTATAACGTGGATTTTTAGATTTAATTAAATTTTGAAAAAGTTTCAAACTAAAATCATTAAAATTCGTAATTTTTCTTATTTTTGAAAAAAAATCTGTAGAATTAATTCTTTTTAAATGTTTAATATGATTTTTATTGAAATTATTTCAAGTTTTTATTTTTTCAATATATATTTAATTGCAGAATTTCCGAATAATTGAAATTTTGTAAAATTGAATTGTAAACGAATGAATTTGAAAATTCTCATAAAACTCATTGCAACGTTTCAATTATTTTTCATACAATTATAATTGAATTTCTTGAAAAAAGTAATTATGTTTATGCAAGTTTTAATAAAATTCGACAAGAGAATTCAATTATTTAAAAATTTGTTAACTAAAATTCTTTATAAGAATTAAATTTTGAGAAACATTCAATTATTCAATAAATTATTTACTTTTGCATTGAAATAATTAAATTCTTGTAGAATTTTCTAATAAAAATTGATTTTCACTTCATAAAAATAAATTTCAGTTAAAATTTTATATTACAATTGAATATTTAAAGCAATATAACGTGAATTTTTAGAAATAATTGAATTTTGAAATTAATTTTTTTGATAAAGTTTAATTGAATTTTCTTTTATATTATTTGAAGTTTTTTTCTTCTAATATGCATTTAATTAAAGAATTCAGGAATAATTGAAATTTTCTGAAATTTAATATTGTAAACAAATGGACTTGAAAATTGCCATAGAACTTTTTCGAAAATTATTAAAAATAATAGATATAAAGTGAAATTGTAGTTAAAAATTTTTGAAAATAATAATTGAATTGTAATAATAAAAATTAGTTTGAAAAAGTATAATATTCTTATAATATAAAATAATGATTTTATTACTTGGTCATGTTTTATAGTTATAAAAAAATTTAATGAATTAAAATTTCATTCATTGTAAAAATGACACCAATATTGATTACTTTAATCTTTTTTAGTGTTAATTTAATCTGCAACACTTTTTAATACTTCACAATTTACTGTGTTTTACTGCTATATTATATAATATAGCAGTAGTTTGAATACGTTTTTGTCAGACAAACCGATTTTAATTCCTACAAATTATGCTCACTGGTAGAAAAATTAGTTTTAGCTTAGTAGTAAATGTAGATTACAATCCAACAGTATAAATAAAGTTTCTATAAAAATTTTGCCCAATAAGTAGTAAAAATAATTTTGGTCAGACGCAGACTGGTTTAAATTACTAAAAATTTTAATGACAAAAGTGGTAAAAGTAGGATAAAAACTCGTTCGAATCGGACAAAATGTATTTTCTGTTCTTATAAATTCATGTCATTATAGTAGTAAAAATTAATTTTAGTCAGACGGAATGAATATTTTTTTACAAAGTATGCAATTTGGTAATTGGTAGTAGTAAAAAATGCTTAAAGTCAGACGGAATGAAGTATTTTTCTAAAAATTATGCAATTAGGTAATTAGTAGTAAAAATATTATTTACTAGAACAAAATGAATAAAGTTTACAAAAGGCTTGACGGTTAGTAGTGAAAATTAGTTTTAGTCAGACGAATAATAATAAAAATAATTGATCAGTGGTAAAAATTAAATATAGTCATTGAAAATGATTCAAATTTTTAGAATTTTTGTTAAACAGTAGTAAAAAAAACTGTTTATGTCAGGCGCAAGATTATTAAAAATTTGTAATTAAAATAATAGTAGAAAAAATAAGTTTTAGTAAGGCAAATATTGCTTATTTTCTAAATGTCAATGTTGATTCTTAGTGCATCAATATTAGGCAAATTCCTAAAAATGTTGATGTTTAGTAGTAAAAGTAAGTTATAGTCAGACATAATAAATTCTAAGAAGTATGTATTATTATGTATGAAAAAATTATTTAAACAAAAAGGAAACAATAAAATAAAAAACGAGAGGAACAAATGCGTAAGGGTGTAAACGAAATTGTTAAAATATATGTGTATGGTGTGAAGAAGGCAATCGTCAGTTGTAACGAGTTTGACTGACCGTGTCCACAGTTATAAACCTTATATGGTCGAGAAACAATGTATGTACATATATGTATAAATGGTGCTGCCAGTATTTCTAGTAGGTACGGCAGTTATGGTCAGCCGGACGATTCCCAGGGAATTTATACGATACGCTCTTAAGTAAACTACATTTGTTCTCATATATGCTTTACTCGAGAATCTATATAATCTCCGCCCAAAATTGGTAATATTTACTTGTATTGTTTGACAAAGACCAATTTTACTATCAGCATACACTTCAGATATATGTTTAATTATCAAACAAATCGTATCGAAAGAAGAAAAATCTTTATATTTTCGAAAAAAGAAGGAAAAATAATTGTATTTACACTAAATGGTTGTACTGTAATCTATCGATAACAAAAGTTGAATTTTAAATACATACCCTGTAGTTGTGGATTAAAATTAAAAAAAAAATTATTTTACGAAAATTAAAATTATAAAACTATAATACTGTCTTATTTATTATTTTTTTTTTTGAGGAAATATATTTTTTTTACATTACTGCTCGACGAATTTTATTTCTCCATTTTAAAAGCGAGATTTTTGAGTTACTTGTGACGTTAAAAAGTTCTAAAATTGAGGTGTCCGCTTTAGAAATTCGCTCTAACAAAACTTATATTCAGAAGTTACTTTAATACACGTACTGATGTTATCAAGCTGACTGACAGTTTGTTGGAATTTACGATGGACGTATATCCGCCTTTGTGATTGGTGGGATCTGTGAAGAATTAGTCATAAATACTTTTCCGTCTGGGTAAAAAAAACTTTACACTCCCTAGCAGACGTGACACACATTTTTAGAATGGAATTTTGCTGATAAAGTCCGAAATTCAGATTACAACTCCTAAAACTTTTATTGTCTTGTTACATTCAAGTTTATCATTTATTACCTTCCTGAAAAAAAACAGTTAATTTTTTTCCTTGCAAAACATCAAAATAGGTTGTAATACTATTTTTCATTTATAACAAAAAATTGAATTTTCTATTTATTTATTTATTTATTGAACCTGCAGGTCATGCAAATAAAATTTTAATTACATTAAATATTTACTTTATAAACACACTTTTCTATTTTTGATTTTCATAATTTTTAAATTACAAAAACTTTTTACAAAACAAAAAAATTGTAGTACTATTTTTCATATAAAACGAAAAATGGAATAATCTGTTCATTTATTTATTCAATTGCGAATTGTAAATAAACAATTTATCATAAAAATTTATTTCAGTTTAAATATTTGTTAAATTTCAAAAATTATTTAAACCTAATTTTAATTAAATTGAATATTTAACTTAAAGACACTTTCTATTTTGAATTTTTATCATTTTAAACTAAATTATTTATTTACTTCTTGAAAAAATATTTCTTTTTGCAAAACATCAAAAAAATTACTAGTGTTTTCAATTTTCTGATTTTTCCACTCCGTAGTTTTATTTATTACATATTATTCTTTTATTTAAAAAAATTGACTTATCATAAATTTCATAAAATTTCAATTCAATTATTATTTTCTAGAATTTTTGACTAAAATTCTTCTTAAAATCGATTATTTTTAATAATTTTCATAAAAGTTCTTTGACAATTTTCAAATCCATTTGTTTACAATATTCAATTTTACGAAATTTCAAATATTCGTAAATTCTTCTTATTAAATATATATTAGAAAATAAAAACTTCAAATAATATAAAAAAATCTGCAATTAAACTTTTTTAAAAAAAATTAATTCCACAGAATTGTTAATGAAAAATATGAATAATTCGAATTTTAAAATATTTTAATCTGAATCCTTTTCAAAATTCAATTATTTCTAAAAATTTACGCTTCATTGCTTTTAATATTCAATTATAATCTAAAATTTTAACTAAAATCTATTTTTAAATCAATTTTTATGAGAAAATTCTACTAGAATTCAATTATTTAAATAGATACAAAAAAAACAATTTATTGAATAATTTAATGTTTCTTAAAATTTAATTCTCATAAAGAATTTTATCAACAAATTTTTAAATAATTGAATTCGTTTGACGAATTTTAATAAAATTTTTAAGAATAATTTCATTTTTCGAGGAATTCGATTAAAATTGTATTAAAAATAATTGAAATTCTGCAATGAGTTTTATTATTTATAAAAAAAATTGAATGATTGCGAAGAAATTTATCAAAAAATTGTGTAAAGAATGAAATTCCTGTGAAATTTTTATTCTTTTTTGTAAATAATTAAAGATTTGTGTAGAATTTTATTCAACTTTTTTTTAAGTAATTGAATTCTATTGGAAAATTTTATTAGAATAATAGATACCTATTAAAAATCACTGAATTGAGGAAAATTTTTGAAAATAATTAAAATTTTGCCAAGAATTTAAAAAAAATTTTTAAAAATAATTGAATTTCAGAGAAGAATTTAATTATTTCTAAAGATAATTGAAATTTTGACGAGGATTTTTAAAAATTTTTGAACATAATTGAATTTTTGAGAAGAATTTTATTACTTTTGAAAATAATTGAATTCCTACAATCATCAGTAATTTCTCTAAAATTATCCAAATTATATCGTACATTTTACAGACTTTACGGACTTTTTTTTTTAAAACGGACTTTTACGGACTTTTACGAGATTTACGGACCTAGTTCGAGCTCTGCTACTTTTTTTATAGTTAAATTTATATTTTAAATGTAATAATTTTGAAAAAAAAAATTTTTTTAATTGTATCGTTCACGTAATTTTCAATATTTTTCGATTTTCATTTCAGAAAATTTTACTACTAGAGGTTTTTCTTCCTCGAAAATAAAAAAGTTTTTGAGTCAGTTATATATAGTGTAGAAAGACGTTGAAGGAAAATTTTTCATATCTGGTAATTTCGCGAGTCTTTCTTTTCCGACATAAAAGCTCGACAGTCCCAGATGAATATCACCAAAAGCTTTACAACAAAGATGTACTTTCGCTCTAAAGATCTATTTTTCAAGATTACTCTTTGTTTTCACAACTTGTAGGATTTTTTTTTCCTACAAGGTGGGGGTTATTCTCTACAATAATACCTCACTTCTGTATTGTCTACTCCATTCTCATTAATAAAAACCACAAATCTTTTTTTTAACCCCCAAAAAAAGAAAAAAATTGTTTTATTATTAAAAAAAATATATCGAAACATTTCTTCGTTGAGGTTTTTTTGTTGTGTGCGCACAAAAAAACAAATTACAAATATACTTGAAAAGTTTTTCTCTTGAAAAGTTGAGTTGAAATCCCCTTTTTTATAACACTGCACATAATCCAACAACGTCAAAGTAAAAGTATAGCAGGAGCTAGTTACGAAACTCTTCTAGTTGGTTTTTTTTTCTTTCATTTTTTTTTTTTTAAAGAAATTTCAGACAGGATTTAAGCAGAATATCAAAGAATTGAATAAGCTTCCGAAAATGAGGAAGGAAATGAATATAAAGTACGTACTATGCATTTTATAGTGAGCATTGTGTTAAGTCTTCTGGACGGTGGATTCTTTTTTTATTTTTTTATTTTCCTTCGCTTTCATCATCTTTATTCTCTTCAAACGAAATCGGAGGACCATCGAGATCTCTTTTTTTTTTGAAGAAAAAAATGGAAAAACAGATTATTTCAGAATATTTAGTTTCCATCTTTAGTGCACTTATTATATGATTAATTTTTCTATTTTTTGACTTATTTCCTTCTTCGAGATTTATTGAAATATAATTCTAATAAACTTCATATTTACAACCACTTAGTACGACTGCCAAAAAATTACTGCAGAGTATCAAACCAAAATTAAAAATATTATTTCTAATTGATAATTAATTATAATATTCATCAGGTTAAAAAAAGGAAATGTTTTTATTTTAGAAGGGACGTAAATTTACGGAATTCCGTTGGAATTTTAAAGAAAATTAGATTGAATTTTCGACTAGTTTATTAATTACGATTCAAATCGGATTTCCGACTAGATTCTCCAATTTTTTTTTATTTTTATTTCTGTGAAGTTTTTAACAGAAATTTTTAACAATTTTTTTTAAATTCAAAAATATTTCATAAATTGTTATTTATGTGAAATTTTTAATTACTGTTGAAATTAGAATTTCGAGCTGAATTTCGAAAAGTATCTTAATTGTAATTTTCTCATTTTTATTTCTTGTAATTTTCTACTTATTTTATAATTTTTAAGAATATTTCACATAATTAAAAGATATTGGGATATTTGACTTAATTCTAAAGAAATTCGAAGAGAATTCTCAATTAGAGATGTAATTTTTATTTCAGTAAGAAGTTCAACAAGAATCTGATTTAATTTTTTATCTTTATTTTTTTGGAAGTTTTTGATTAAAATTTTCAAAAATTTTTTTTTTTTTTAATTCAAAAATCTTTGAAAAATCTGACGGGATTCTGAAAAAAAATTAGGTGGAATGTTTTATTAAAGCAGAGTAATTACAATTGCTAAAAGAATCAATTGTTATTTTTTATTTCTATTTCTTATGTAATTTTTCGACTTTTATGACAGAATCTCGTTAATGAGGAGAAAACATTTCAATTCTGTGCGTGTATATATATAGTTTGTTATTTACCTCCCTATTCGCTCCTTAGATTATATTCTCCTGTGGTTACTTTTCAAACGAATCTTTCTCCAGTTTCCAGTCTTATCCCACTGGGAATACTCTCTTATTTATCCTTGAAATTTGAAGTCTAGACTCTTACACCTTTTCATTCTCTTTGTATGCATTAATCAATTTTTCAATATTTCTTTTTAGAAACCTTTTTTTATTTTAAATACTATTTAAGAATCAATATTTTTTAAAAATAAATTTTTTTAAACTTTTTTAAAACAAAATTTTTTCTATATTTTCCAGTCGATTAAAGCCCTATTTTACTTTCCTTACAATTTTTTTCTGCTTATTGCTTTTAACTTTTTTTTTATTTGCCAATAAATGATTGAATAAAAAAAAATGAATGAATAGGTAAACAAAAAAATAATTAGATTAATAAATTAGTAAAATAATAAATTATTCATAAGTTTAAAAAAATTCCAAAATAGAAGTAGGTTAACATTTTTTTTATTTTCATTTTTTTAGTGTCTCTATGAAGATCGTTGAGTTTTATGACAAAAAAATGGGTGCAATTAATTAACAAGAACATAAATTTCGAATAATAAAAAAGTCAAATGTGTCAGTGAGTTTATGAGAAATAACTCAACTATTTCTCTCTATGTGTATATGTGTGTGTAAAATCCATTAAATTACTCAAATTTCAAAAGCGTTTCTGACATTCAATTTGAAAAATAAAAAAAAAAAATTCTTTCGCATTGAAAAATAAAAATGCTTATTAATATTTAAAAGACAATGTTTTTCATGCAAATAATGCAATTTCAATTGCACTCGAATGGCGTGCCGAGAGTATATTTTAATTATTCCTGTAGTTGAATTAAATTAATTTCTTTTTTACATTTGTTGGAAACGCAAAGAAATGGAATCTTTTTTTTTTATAAAACAACTCTCTTTTTTTATTACATTGATTTTTATTTTCAAGGTGTACTTTACAAGTATTCAGTTTTACAGTTTCTGTATACTTTTCCTTTAAAATGCTTTTCTTTTTCTCCTTTTTCACTGTCTTATAATTTTCTGTTTATTTAATTTTATTCATTCATCTTATTTTTTGATTTTTTCCTTTACTATAATTATATCATTATACTTTTACTATATATCATAATATATTTATATTATAAATTTCTTATGTTCGATTATAATAAATTATTATTTATCAGCTAATTGTTATTTAATATTATTATATTAATAATAAATTTCATATAATTACATTTAATATTCTATATAGTCTTATATAGTGTTCTCTAGTGTCTTCACTTGAAAAATAACGGAGGTCCAACCCTGACTACGTTCCCTTAAATAACGGTAAATGAATAGTTCCCTTTAAAAAATAGTAAAACAATAATCTTGATAAAAAGAAATGGCGTGGCGGGAAAAAGAATCCAATAAAAATCAGTTAAAAAATTAATTAAAGAAAGAAAAGTTTGGCGAACGATAATTGGAAAACTTGCAATCGTCTTTCGAATGATAGAAGAAATAAGTTTCTTGAATTGTACAGTTCATTATATAATTTAAAATCAGAATATATATATATATACATACACTATATATATATATATATAGTGTAAAGAATTCACTGCATTTGATAAAGGAAAAGATCAATTACTATAGAATCACGAGCGTATTTTCCTGTTCGTCGCTTCGTAATTACAAGCGGTCTTTGTTGCACAGCTTCGTATACTTAAGCCTTTGCTCTTTCATCGACCGTTCATTGTCAGAAGCATAATCAAGACGTTTCTCTCTGAAATTTTTGATTAAAAAGCAAAAATAGAAAAGAAAAAGAAAAACTATTTGCTTTGAGGTAATTATAAACGTCAAGTTTCATTGCGATCAAATGTGCGACATTGCTGTGAATTTTAATTTGTTTTTGTCGAAATTTTTCGATATAAGAAAATTTATTTTCCATCATCATTATTATTATTAATAATAACAATAATAATAATTATCATTATTAATAACAGAATAATTATTATTAATAACAGAATAATTATTATTAATAATAGTAATAATAATTATTATTAATAATAATTGTTTATGAATACGACTAAATAACAATTTATACTATAATTAATAACTTTTAACAACACTATTGTAAATAATAATAAATTGTTTTTATTTTTATTATTATAAAAAAGATTTTTTACAACTTAACAACTATAAAAAGCAGTTGCTGAAACTATTAAAAATATTTAGTAAGACTATAAATTGCAAGGATCACAGTGATTTTTTTCATTTATAATAAAGGGAATTTTAATTTTTAAAAAGATGAATCAGTTTAAAAAGGGGAAATTCTTTGAATTAAGTAAAAAATAATTTTACTTATTACCTATTTATAGGTTACCTATATAATTATGAATAATTTAAAATTGTATATTTACTTACAAAATAAACTCGATAGGAAACGAATATGTAGTTTAACTCACCTGAAACAAAAAATGAAGAAAATACATTATAAAATATTTATTAAAACTAATAACAATGTTTTTTAAAACTGTTTGAATTTATTTTTTGTGTATGCTTTTGTTTTTTTTTTCTTTCAAAAATATTGTTTGACAAATTGAAAATATTCAGGTATTTTTTCATGATTTATTGATTTATAATAAAATAATATTAGAAATTAGAAAATATAAAAAAATTATGATTAACAAATGAAAAATATACCCATTTTGTTTATTATCTGCTTTTTTCTATGACAAATATCATTCCACTGATTTAAATCATGCAAATTTTTTCTATTTTGCTTCCTCTCAAAGGAAGCCTTATAGTGATGTCGATTTTCGAATATATTCTTTTTTACATAAATATTTAACATATTTAATTATCATTACATTTCCATAGGAATTAAGATTTTTAAAAATGTTAAATTCAAACCTTTTTGAAATTAAACATCTCATAAAAATTAAAGATTATAGAATGATAAAATCATTATACTATATTATAAGAACATTGTTACTGTAACTTCATCAAAATTATTTTCATATTAAATTATTATCTAAAATTTTAAACTAAAATTTATTTTTAAATAAATTTTTATTAGAAAATTCTACGAGAATTTAATTATTTAAATACAAAAGTAAATTTTTTATTGAATAATTGAATATTTCCGATTTACCGTGTTCTTAAAATTTTATTTTTGTAAAGAATTTTATTAGCAAATTTTTAAATAATTGAATTCTTTTGACGAATTAGAATAAAATCTTTCAGAATAGTTGAATTTTTTAAGAAATTCAATTACAATTGTATTAAAAATAATTGAAATTCTGAAATGACTTTTTATTATTTATCAAAATAATTGAATTCCCAGAAAAAATTTTATTAATAATTATGAAAATAATTGAGTTATTGCGAAGAAATTTATAAAAAATTTGTAAGTAATTGAATTCCTGTGTTGAAATTTTTATTATTTATGAAAATTTAATTATTTATTTATTTATTATTTATTTAATAATATAACGGGACATGTCCTTTCGTACAAAAGTAATCCTAAATCTAAAATTAACAATAAATTTGTTTGACTAAAATCTTTCTATTTAATATAATTTTGTATCACATAATAATGAGGTAATTTAAAAATAATTAAATAAAATAATTAAATGTTTGCGTATAATTTTGTTATAATTTTTTTTTAAATAATTGAATTATTTTGGGTAATTTTATTAAAATAGTTGACATTGAAAATCATTGAAATGAGGAAAATTTTTGAAAATAATTGAAATTTTGACAACATTATTGAGATTTTTAAAATAATTGAATTTTGGGGAAGAATTTTGTTATTTATAAAGATAATTTGGATTTCGACATGATTTTCTTTAAATTTTGAACATAATTGAATTTTGTGATAAGAATTTTATGACTTTTGAAAAGAATTGAATTTCTGCAATCATTTGTAACTTCTTCAAAATTCAATTTTTCTATATTGGAAAATTACAATTCTTCTATAAATTCATTATTTTTAATAATCAATTAAATATGTATTGACAAATTTAACTAATTTCAAAAAATTTTGAATTATTAAAATTTTTTAAAAATCTAAGTGCATTATAATTTGTAATTAAATTCATTCAACATATTAAAATTTTTTAAAATTTTAAATTAAAACCGTTCAAAGTTCATTTATTTACAAAAATTGTAAACGCAACTATTTTAAAATTGAATTAATTTTAAAATATTTGAGTAAAATTATTCATTAAATAATTTCTAAGTAATAATTTTATAAGTTTTTTCTTTTTTTTTAAGAATTAAGTTATTTAAAGAGAAATTATTGTTAGAAACAGAAAAATTCGAAGATTTCGTATTAGAATTCGTGGTAATTTCAGAGTTTATAAGGTAAACAAAAAAGACACCAAAATTCAGAATTTTCTTATGAATTCTAAACAATTTAATTTTTTCCAGTACTTTTAATAAAAAATCCTGACTTTTCTCTGGAATTCCCTGTGTCAGAATAAATATATTCCAATTTATATTTTATTTTTATGAAAAAAAAATTTGAATTAAAACTGTTTACATTCTATTTTTTTAAAATTGCTAATTTTATTTAAAAACAGGTGAGTAAAAAGTTAGCCGCGCGCGTAATCGCGCGAATTGTGGCTATTAGTAATTCTAATAATTTACTATTTTTATAAAAAACAAATCTTTAGTTTAAATTTTTTATGCAGATAGAAAATAATTCCAGAAAAATTAATTAGCCATTTCAGTGCAAATAGATTACATAAATTTAGATGAAAGAAAAAATTTAATATCATATATATACATACATCCTCAGTAAAGGACTAATTTCAGTTCTCCTCGTTTTTATATTTTATTTTCTTTCCTTTTTTTAATTATTCTGGATATATTAAAAATTTGATAATTACTTTTTTCTCGGCACACAGAGATTAAAGACAAAAAAAAATGTTTAAAAAAAATATCCTAGTCACGTTTCGGAGAGTGGTATTATTACGTCTTTTCTCATCCATGGCAGAGCTTATTAGACGCAAGCATCCTACTCATCTTCGTTTGACTCGTAATTAGGGAACACGTACGTGTACATTTGCTCGTATAAAGCCTATTCATCAGAGAGATCGCCCTCCATTTAATTATCTGTCTCAACATCATCTCTCTACTTTTCTCTCGTCTATTTTTTTTTCTTTCATCACGATGACATATACGTACTACATTTGAAATATGCCTTTTTCTCTTTTTGCTTTCATCATTTTTACACTAAATGTGAAATTTTAAGTGATAAACGTGTTAAATGTTTTGTATATGATATACAACCTGAATCGTTTCTTTTGATTAAAGTGAAACTTATCCTGAATTTTTTTTCTAAATTTTCGAAAATTTATTAAAAGGAAAACAAATTTTGTAAACAAGTGTTTTACGTCTATTATTATTATTATTCTTTTTTTATATTTTTATTGTAGTAATATATATATTTTTTTATTACAGTTTCGAAAAATTAATTTGTTGATAAAGAAAATAATTTTTAATGATTCATGGGACAGAAAATATATCATTTATTTGTCAATAAATAAATAAATACTAATTTGTACACCTTTTTTAAGGAGAAATAATTTTTCTGATTTTTCATAGAGAGAAGAAAAGGATTTTAATTATTTAAATTGCGGTAATAAGAATAATTAGGATATTCCATAGTTGGTGATTGGATGAGAAAAGTTTTAAGTAGTACGAGTATGAGTGTGTTCAGACCGTGTATATAGAAAGGAGGGAATCCTTTATCCTTACGGTAACTGTTAGTATCGTCTTCACATTTTCTAAATTGTAGTTCAATATGCAAAATTTCCTCCTCAATTTTCAAATTACCTATAGGGAAGAAAAAAATTTTAAATTATCCAATGCTTTTTATTTAAAGAGAAAAAGAATATTTGTAATCTTAAAATGCAAATTTTAAGTAGCTTCCTTCTGACATCGAAACATTTTCATATTTTTAAAACACAAAACGTAGAATATTTTTCAAAAAATACTTTTTTTTTAATTCTACTCTTCATTCCCCCTCACCTTTTTTTTATAAATAATTAGGGTTGCCACAGTTCAGGGAAAACTCACTCAGGGACTTTTATTAAAAGTCCTAGAAAAAATTAATTTTTAAAATTCATAAGAAGAACGCAATTATCTTGATAAATAATTAAATTCTTCACAAAAATCAAATTATTCTTAGGAATTTTAAAGAAATTCTTTGCTAAATTCAATTATTTTCATTAATAACAATATTCATCACAAGAATTTTATTATTTTCGAAAATTAATAAAATTCTTCAGAGAAATTCAATTATTTTTAATTTTTATAAATAGCAACATTTTTCACCAAAAATTCAATTATTGAAAAAAAATTTGATACAATTCTACGATAACATTCAATTATTTTCATAAATAAATAAAATTTCATTTGAGAATTCAATTATTTTCATCGCAGAATTTCAAATATTTTTAATACAATTTTAAATAAATTCCACGAAAAATGCAATTATTATTAAAAATTTTATTAAAATTTGACGAAAGAATTCAATTTTAAGAAAACATTCAATTATTTAATGAAATAATAAAATTCGTATCAGAAAAATTTAATTATTTTCATAAATAACTTTTAATATTCGTTGCAGGAAATCAATTATTTAAAAAAATTTTTGAGTAATTCTGCAAAACAATTCAATTATCTAGTAAAAAAAATTCTCCCCATAAAATTAATTATTCTAAGAAATTTTAATAAAATTCTTCTCAAAAATTCAATTATTTTGAAATAAATATCAACTTTCATCACAAGTATTCAATTCTTTTGAAAATTATTGAAATACTTTGCAGAAATTAAATTATTTTAAAAATTTTTTTAAAATTCTTGTCATGAATTAAATTATTTTTATAAATAGGTAGTGAAATTCTTCTCAAAATTTCAATTATTGTCAAAAATTTTAATAAAATTCTTGGCAAAATTTCAATTATTTAAAATTTTAAACAAAATTTATTAAAATTCTTCGAAATAATTATTTTCAAAAATTAATAAAATTTTTCAAAGAAATTCAATTATTTTTTAATTAAATATCAACATTTTTCACCAAAAATTTAATTATTGTAAAAAAAGAATTTGATACAAATTTTACGAAAACATTCAAATATTTTCATAAATAAATAAAATTTAATTTGAGAATTCAATTATTTTCATCGCAGAATTTCAAATGTTTTTAATACAATTTTAAATAAATTCTACGAAAAATGTCTTAAAAATTTTATTAAAACTTTACGAAAGAATTTTTTTCAATAAAACATTCAATTATTGAATAAATTAATAAAATTCGTTGAAATAATTCAATTATTTTCATAAATAACTTTTAATTTGTTACGGAAAATCAATTATTTTAAAAATCTTTTGAGTAATTCTGCAAAATAATTCATTTATTTTAATAAAAGAAAATTCTTCCCATGAAATTAATTATTCAAAAGAATTTTAATAACATTCTTTTCCAAAACTCAATTATTTTGAAATAAATATCAAAATTCATCACAAGTATTCAATTCTTTGGAAAAGTAATAAAATACTTTGCAGAAATTTAATTATTTTCAAAAATTTTAATAAAATTCTTGTCAAAATTTCAATTATTTAAACAAAATTTATTAAAATTCTTTGTATGAATTTAATTATTTTCATATATTATTATTTAATTTTAAATTATTGTCAGGATATCAATTTTTTTAAAATTTTAATAAAATTCTTCGTAAAAATTAAATTTTAAGAAACATTCAATTATTTAATGAATTATTTATTTTTGTATTTAAATAATTGAATTCTGGTAGAATTTTCTAATAAAAATTGATTTAAAAATTAATTTCGGTTAAGATATTAGATAATAATTGAATATTAATAGCATTATTATAAATTATTATTATATTATTATTATTTTCTTTAATTATTATAAAAACATGAAGAAATCGTTCTAGTGATAGTCTTCTTCATGTTGATAATAATATTTTTATAAGTTATTGAATTTCGAAAGATTTGAATGTTTTGAAAAATTTTAATTCCTACGGAATAATAATAATTAAATATTTATTAAAAATGAAGTTATTGATGTTTTCGAATAATAATAATTTTAAATTTTTGTGTCAACCCTGATAATTGAAAATAATGTTTTTTTTTTGTTATAATTGCGAATTAAGTAAAACAGTTTATATAAATCATCTTATAATATTTGAATTTAGACGCATGCTACCGGAAAATAATTGATTTAATTTTCCACTTTAAAGCGCGAGCACCATCGTTGAGAACATTTTCACGTTAGGTGAGTTCGATAATTAATTTGTAACTGCAAGATACTGTGTCAAACTTTGGTTCAATAAATCCATGTAACTTTAATGGGTTGTCGAAAGCAGACAGGAATTTCTAGGAATGAGATTCATTCCACATAATTGCACTAGACCGCTAAGTCTTAATCGAAGTGCCCACGGCTCTGACTTTAGTAATTAAACACACTGCGATAATATTGAATATATGTACTTCAGAAAATTTTAAATATTCAGTAAAGTAATTTACCTTTATTTTTCACATTTCAAATTCATCTTTGTCTATATAAATTTTAATACTTTTGCAAAAATTGTGCATAAAAGAAACTTTAACTCTAAAAGTTATCTAAGAACACCAAAACCCCTCGAGTAAAATATTAACTTTTAGATGAATCTGATCGATTTTCAAAAATTTGTCCACCATTTTGGATCCGCCATTTTGAATTTTTAAAAACTGACACTGGATTCGTAATCAGCGCTCCCGAATACCCCTGAGTGACAAGTTTCAAATGAATTCGATCAATATTTTAAAGAACTGCCCGCCATTTTGAATTTTGAAAAAATGAGATCAGATTCGTAATCAACAACTCCGAAAAATTTCAAGCAACAAGTTCTAGGTAAATGTCATTTTAATTTCAATTAATCTTAATTATATAATGAATCAGGGAAATTCGATAAATAAATGTAGATTCAGACTTTAAATTTAATGTTATTTATTCAAATTATCCAAGTCATTCATAATTCCAATTTCTCAATTTCGTAATGATAATTATTAAAGAATTGAGTACGGTAAAACTTTAATTTCTCGGAGTAGTCAGGTAATCCAGAATTAGTATTTCCTGAAGTCTCAACTAAGAACAAATATATATGTGTAACCAAAACGCACAAAACCCATGCGGGAGTGTTACTATGTGGACTTAGAGTTTAAGCCTGCCTGAAGCCTCTTATTTAAATGGAAAACATTAAAGGGAACCCTTACTGTAATTAGCCCAGTGGCGGTTAACTCTTCTCTATTCCAAGCAACATGGACAGATGTATCTTGAAATAGGGAAGAAAAATATCCTTGGGAAATGAGAATTGCTCTAACTAAAGCGCATTGTAAATTATCGTTGCCTTTTGCATAATAGGTACATAACGAACAACAACTTCTCACACGTACCATTATCGTTAAACTTTCATTTAAGAAACAAGAAAAATAAAGTTGAACATATATATTTTACTAGAAATTAAATTTTAAAATTAATAAAAAAAAATATTAACATAAAATGAGGGCAATTTTTACAATTTTCTGTTTTTAATTTTATTAAAAGCAGTAATTTTTCTCTAATTCAGATAATTCAAATAGAAGTTTAACAAATATGGAAATACAAAAATAATTATAATATAATAATATAATATACAATCTTTCTAAAGTTAACAAAAAAACAAAAGTATAAACAATAGTTAATTTTAGAATTTCCGTTTATTATTTTTTTATCACTATTTTTTCTTCCTTATGTCTAATTATTTTGTTAAATATTTGTATCATTAAATACATTAAATACATAATAAATTTGATTTAATAAAATTACGTTTAATTTAAATATTTATAAAATATGTTTAATTCAAAAATATTTTTTTGGTTGGCTGCATATTTTTGGATTAAAAAAATTTTTTTTAGTGAAAGATGGACAAGAAAGCATCCTCATGTTAATTGTTTTAAATAATAAATTAATTTTTTCGATTTGTGGAAGAATTTACTAAATATTTAATGTTTTAAATAATAAAATATTATTTGTTGTAAAACCCTTTTGTCTGGTGTATTAAAAATATTAAATTTGAAAAAAAATTTACTCTTCAAGATAGAAAACAAAATAGAACAGAATTAGAAAAATATATTTAGAAGAATGTTAAGTAAATAATAATGTTTCAATCTGTAAATTAGGATGTTGTACAGACTATGATTATTCCTACTTTTTGAAATTTGTATCTAAGGCTAATAAATATTATAACAATTATATATTAACTTAATAATTTTTTTAACAACATAATGAAAAAATATTACGATTTATTTTTTCATACATTCTGGTGAAATTGTGACTTTTTCTTACATTCGCCTTATATTTGTATCTCTAGTTTTCCAGACTAGAAAAAATGTACGACTGTACATAAAATCAATTTACAAGTATAATATTCAAAACTAACATTTTCCTCTCTAAAAATCTTGTTTTCTTCTCTTTCTCTTTTTTTGTCATCGTTGAACATTTATATGAATAAGCAATAAGTGTATATGCTTGCTTGCAAAACCAGGTTATATGAATTTTCACGAATACTTTCAAGATGCCGCTGAAAATTGAAAAAAAAATTAATAATACATGCGGGATTTTTGTGAATTAAAAACAAATGTTTCTAAAAAATGTATTTTAATCTAATTTTTTTGGAACTATTTCTTTTATTTACGTACAGTGAAGTCTACAAATGCATTTTGTTTTTGTAATGATTGTTAATAGTTAAATTGCAAATACGGAAGCTTGCCGGATCTAAGTTTGTTAAAAATAAAGTTTTAACAATCTCAATTATAAATTCAAAAATTATTATTTGAATAGAAAAGTTTTAATTTTAATTTAAATAAGAAAAAGATGGAGATACTGCTATAACAGATAGTTGATCACCAGTTAACCAAAAGACAAATGTATTTCCTTTGTATTAGTTTCTTACTCCACATCTATTTCGCGGACAGACTGAGAGAATGAAGAAAAAGGACGATTATTATATGGATCCTATTATGAAACGAGTAAATATGCAAATTCGGTAGAGAGAAATATATTCTTATGTCATATATGTAGGAAAGAGTAAGAAACAGATGCGTTAGATTTGAACAAAGCTATTCTTGTCTTCTTCATTTGTAGACGAGATGAAAAATAGCGTAAAATTTTTGACAAAGAGGTTCTTATTTAACTTTCCTTAGAGTAGTATTCACGATTGTATTGTTTTTCCTAATTTAAAATCTGATTGTAAATTATTAGCAATATAAACTATGAAATTGCCAAGAATTCAAATACAAACCCTTCAATTTTTTCTATTTTTGACAATAATTTCTTTTTAAATAACTTTTAAATAACTTCGCATAAATTCAATTAATTAATTTAATTATGTTAAAAATTTTTTAAAATTCTCGTCCAAATTTCAATTATCTTTATAAATAACAAATTTCTTCTCCAAAATTCAATTATTTTCAAAAAATTTAATAAAATTCTTGGCAAAATTTCAATTATTTTCAAAAATATTCCTCATTTCAATTATTTTTATATCTACTATTTTAATAAAATTTTCCAAAAGAATTCTATTATTTAAACAAAATTTTAATAAAAATTTAACAGGAATTCAATTACTTACTAATTTCTTTTATAAATTTCTTCGCATCAATTCAATTATATAAGAAAAATTAAAAAAATAGTCTGAGAAATTTAATTATTTCGAAAAATTTAAATAAAATTCTTTTAATAATTCTATTATTTAAAAAAATGTTGACAAAATTCTTTACAAGATTTAGTTCATTAAATTGCACTCGAATTTTAATAAAATTTTTCTATACAATTCAAATGTTTTCAATACATTTCTTCTTTAACAATTCAATTATTTTCACAAATAATACATTTTTTATGGGAATTCAATTATTTAAAAGAATTTGAACAAAATTCTTCGCTAGAAATAAATTATTTTCTTTCTTGAGAATTCAATTTATTTTAAAAAAATTTGATAAAATACTTAATAAATTTGAAAAATTATAATAAAATCGGTCATAGAATACAATTATTTTCGTAAAATACAACATTTTTTCACAAATACAATTATTGGCATAAATGTTTGTAGAACTCTTCGAAACAATTCAAATTATTTTCGTAAAAAATAAAATTCTTCTCAGCAATTCAATTATTTAAGAAATTTTAATACAATTCTTTCCAAGAATTCAATTTTTTCAAAAATAAACATTTTCACAGGAATTCAATTATTTGAAATTTTTTTTTTTTTAATTCTCTGTCAGATTTCAATTATTTATAAATGAAATTTAATTATTTTTAAAAAGTTTTTAAAAATTCTGAAAAATTCAATTATTTAAAAAAATTTGAATAAAATTCTTCACAAGAAATTAATTATTTTCATAAATAATAATAATTTTCTCTGGAATTCAATTATTTTTACAAATAAAATTCTTCACAGAAATTCAATTTAGATTTTTAATAAAATTCGTTGCAAGAATTCAATTATTTTCATATATAACAAAACTTATGGCAGGATTTCAATTATTTTTATAAAATTTTAAATAAAATGATAGAAAATTGCATTTATTCTTACAATTTTTTTTTAAAATTCGACGAAAGAATTCAATTGTTATTAAAAATTTTGATAAAACTCTTCATGAAAATTCAATTTTAAAAAACATGCAATTACTGAATAAATTATTTATTTTTGTATTTAAATAATTGAATTCTTGAAAAATTTTCTAATAAAAATTGATTAGAAAATTAATTTCACTTAAAATTTTAAATTATAATTGAATATTAAAAACATTATAGCGTGAATTTTTAGAAATAATTGAATTTTGAAAAGAGTTAAAATTGAAATCTTTAAAAAATTATTTATTTTATTATAAAAAGAGTTAAAAATCAATATTGTAGATACCAGTTTCTTTAATCAAATGACAAATTGAAATTATTTTTTGATGGATCAAAAAAATTATTTTTTTAAATTTGAGTAAAATTTTTAAATTATTGAATATTGAAAAGCAAAATATGGAAAATTCAAGGACAAAAGTTCAAAATCCAGGACATTTCCAGGAATTCAAGGACCAGTAGACATCCTGTAATTTCCTATTTTTGAAATGGTTTGCAAATCGATGCTCTGTATGCTAATTTCTCTAAAACGTTTGATAGAGTCGATCACTTTGTACTTTTGGAAAAATAGAAATTATGGGATTATGTGATAATTTGTGGCAAATTATTAAGTTATCTTTATGTTAGATAACGGATAGTTAAAGTTTGTTATCAGTTCTCAAATCCTTTTTTAGCAACATCTTGTGTTCCAGAAAAATGAAATCTTGGTCTACTTTTATTTATTATTTACATAAACGATATTAAATGTGTATTTTTTTTTAAATTTTTCTCTATGCGGACGATTTGAAAATTAACAAGGTGATTGGCTCATCGGATGATGAACATGCTTCATTGGATTGTGATTCAGCGGGGCTGTTCAGTCAGATCTGGATCGGATTGATGATTGATGCAGTGCTAATCATATAGTCAATTAACTTCACAAAGAGTTCACTTATTACCTTTTCTAAGCTTTAAAACAGCATGTGATTGTTAGGCTTTCAATGGTAATTTTTTCGATCACTTTTCTCTTAAAATATTTAATAAATTGAGCTGAAATTTTGTACGAAAGTCTAAAATACAATAAAGAAGGGCAGTGATGTGCAAAAGTTTTAATATTTTGAAAATCAATTATTATATATTACTTTAAAATTATCAGTTGTCACGGTCACTTCTAATCAATTTCTCGTCTTTACCGATTTCAAAGTGTTTTATTATAATTTATTTTTCAATGATTAAAACTTTTGCACATTACTGCCCTTCTTTATTATATTTTAGACTTTCTTACAAAATTTCAGCTCAATTGATTAAATATTTAAAGAGAAATGTGGTCGAAAAAATTACCATTGAATGTCTAACAGTCACATGCTGTTTTAATGAACTAACAAAAAAGAAGGATTGTCTTGTTTTAGTAATAATAATAATAGTTGCTCAGGGTTTGGAATAAACTTTACACCTAAGTATTTATTTTTAATATATATTAAATTCATATGTATATATACGTTGGGAAACCGAAATTCAAATTGCTCCACTTCTATCAAACGATTGCGAATGGGAAATGAAGATACTTCCAAAGTGCCAACCATATAACCACAAACCTAATCCGACGGATACTACACACATAGTGCAATTAATTTCAACGATCGAAATTAATTGCTATCCACTTAAATCTCCAAGATATACGATCTATATCCTGCAATTTGTTGTTGATAATAGCCATTTTCTCGGATGCTGGCGAATTTTATTGCTCCGCTGAAAATAACTTTATTAGCTCTCTCTCACTCCCTCTCTTTCTCCCTCACTTCTTCTCCTTTCTAAGCTACTGTAATAATCCAACGGAACTAATTAAATAAAAATTCTCTAAAGAAATTTCCCCCTTTTTTTATAACATTTCTTTATCAGCAAAGTTAAAAATCCACAACATTGATGAACGAAAAAGTATTTTATTATGTATTTTACTACAATATTGACTTAAAAAATTTCTTTATTTCTTCAAGTAGCAACTTAAATTTTTTTGAATTTAAGAATATACACTTCTTAATAAAAAATACTTATTATGTAAACAGAAAATTTTCTTAATTTCAATATAATTGAAATGCGGGAATAAAATTAGTTTCAGTGCGCTCTCAGTGTTTCCTTCCTTAACTTTCGTTTTATGCAAAAGTCAACTAAATACAATTGAGTATTATGAAAGTGTCGGCATCTAACAACAAAGCACGGTAGATTTTATAAGGTACATCCTTATGAATTTGTAATTTACATACTCATCTAAATTGTCTACTTAGACAACGCTATACCGGATATTATTTTCCCGGTTTAATATTCCAGCTTATTATAATATTAATTAAGTTAAATCTCCACCTTAAACTTAAACCCATGGAAGATAGGTTCATTGATTTTATAAAGGAAAATTTAAAAACAAAATTAGTTTTGGTAGAACTATACTGAAATTATAATAAGAAAACGAAAAAAATTGTATTCTTTAATTAATTTTATTCATTTCAAAAAAAAATATTTGATTTTATCACTCGGTTGTTTTAAGTATTTAATAAAACATTGAATTTTATTAAATTTATTAGATTTATTAATTTAAACTTTTAATTTTTCTTTTAAATAAAATCGAGAATAAAATTTGTTGAATTTATTCTATTGCAATTTGTAATTATATAATGCAAGTTGAACAAGTTGTTTGGTAAGTAGAAGCGCGTTTACATAATATTTGAGATAATGTGTGCCCTGGATAAAATAAGATTCTGGCTCCTTAACTTAGGATCTTACAATGACGTTAGTTTGCTGTATATATACTCTAGAAGGATTTGTCTAAGCAAAAGGTTACGTCTCCATGAAACTGGCTAAAGTTCAAAACTGTCAGAAACTTGAGAAAGAGATGAGAAAGCTAGCGAGCGAGAGCAAGAGAGAATGATATGACGTGCTCAAAAGATCTAAAATTGATTCAAGTGCCAAAGAAACTTTTGTTCTGACCAAGTCAAAACATTCGATCTATAAAAATCTTTTCAATTGTTGTCTCAACGTTTCCAAATCAAAGTTTTATACGAATAAACTTTATTCTCTTCCATTTCGAAGGAATCGAAGACTATATCATCTTCTGGTCACAATTTTACGTGTGTTTGGAGTGATAGTATAAATTTTCTTTTCAACAGTATTATTTCTATTTAAAAAAAATTTGACAATTTAAAAATTTATTTCTTTTTGTTTCCTTTCAAGACTTTTTTCACTGCTTGATTTCATTTTATAGACAATTAAAATTGGTACATATTTTGATAGTATAATGATTTAGATGATAAATTAATCACAGTGAATCCTGAGGTATTAAAAAGTGTTGCAGATTAAATTAACACCAGAAACGATTAAAATAATCAATTTTGGTGTTAATTTTTACAATGAATGAAATTTTAGTTCATTACATTTTTTTATAACTATAAAACATGAAGATTCAAATAACTCCGAGTCTTCGACTCGGAGTCATCGGTTTCTTCATATTTTATAATAATTAAAGATGACCAAGTATTAAAATCATTATTTTATATTAGAAAAATATTATACTTCTTCAAAATTATTTTCATTATTTCAATTCAATTATTATTTTCAAAAATTGTTAACTACAATTTTACTTTATATCTATTATTTTTAATAATTTTCGAAAAAGTTCTTTGGCAATTTTCAAAATTCAAATCCATTTGTTTACAATATTCAATTTCACGAAATTTCAATTATTCCTAATTATTATTAGAAAATAAAAACTTCAAATAATATAAAAAAAATTAAATTAAACATTTCAAAAAAATTAATTTCAAAATTCAATTATTTCTAAAAATTCACGCTATATATTGCTTTTAATATTCAATTATAATCTAAAATTTTAACTGAAATTCATTTTCATGAAATGAAAATCAATTTTTATTAGAAAATTATACAAGAATTTAATTATTCCAATACAAAAGTAAATAATTTATTGAATAATTGAATGTTTCTCAAAATTCAATTCTCATAAAGAATTTTAGTTAACAAATTTTTAAATAATTGAATTCTCTTGTCGAATTTTATTAAAACTTGCACGAACATAATTACTTTTTTCAAGGAATTCAATTATAATTATGTATGAAAAATAATTAAAACGCTGCGATGAGTTTTATTATTAGTAAAAATAATTGAATTCTTAAGAAGAATTTTATTACTCTTGAAAATAATTGAATTTCTGCAATAATTTGTAACTTCTCTAAAATTAAATTTTTTTCTAGTGCTTTTAACTAAAATTCTTCAGTAAATCCATTATTTTTAATAATTTTTAAAAAAGTTCTTTGAGAATTTTTAAATTCATTCTTTTACAACTCAATTTTACAAAATTTAAATTATTCGAAAATTCTGCAATTAAATATATATTGGAAAATAAAAACTTTAAATAATTTCAATAAAAATCCTATTAAACTTTTAAAAAGAATTAATTCTACAGAATTGTTTGTCAAAAATATAAAAAATTAAAAATTTCAATGATTTTAATTTAAAACTTTTTCAAAATTTAATTATTTCTAAAAATCCACGTCATAATGCTTTTAATATTTAATAATAATCTAAAATTTTAACTGAAATTCATTTTTAAAACCATTTTTATTAGTAAATTTTACGAGGATTCAATTATTTAAATACAAAAATAAATAATTTATTAATTTCATTTTTCTTGAAATTAGATTCTCATGAAAAATGTAATCAACAAATTTTTTTAATCATTCAATTCTTTGGACGAATTTTTATAAAATTTTTAAGAATAATTACATTTTTCGAGGAATTCGATTAAAATTGCATTAAAAATAATTGAAATTCTGCAATAAGTTTTATTAGTTATGAAAATAATTGAATTCCTAAAACAATTTTATTATTTATAAAAATAATTGAATTGACTTTGTTGTTTTATTTAAAGTAAAATTTCATTCATACTAAAAATAACACCAAAATAGATTATTTTAATCCTTTCTGGTGTTAATTTAATCCTAGAGGGATTAAACTGTTGCAAATTATTTTAATCCATTTTGGGCGTTATTTTAACACCTTACGTTTTACTGTGTATATAATTTTGTTATTTTTCTTTTTTCTTCTCTTTCTTTGTCTTTCCTTCCTCTTTTTTTTCTTTTTTTCCTTTTACCTTCTATTCTCTGTCTTTCCTTTTTCTTTATTTTTCTCTTTTCTTTTTCTTTTCTTTCTTCACTCATTTTCCATACTTTCTTCACAATATAATCGTTTGTATAATTTCAATCTTACTCGATTATTCATCACGAATTTTCAATTTAAAACATTTCCATTGAGAAGAAAAAAATAAATTACTTTTTCCTTGGAAGGCAAATGAGAATTCAAAGTTCTTTCTTTTCATTAAAGAAATAGAAGTGAAAAAAACAATTCACGTTTTATTATCTGAAAAAATAATTCTTCAACTTTTCTCTCACAGCTTGTGTGTGTGTAGGAATCGGGAAATTTTCGTTGATAAATTATTATTTACTTTGGGAACATAAATTTTTCTCAACAAAAATCTTTTTAAACGTTTTTTTCATATTTTTTTCCCCTTCTTCTTTTTTTTGACGTTATTGTTGTTGTTGTTGAACATTTTTATTTTCTTACATTCTTTATATATTTACCACGCACAAAAGCAGTATATCGCAGTTTATATACGCTCAACTTGGCTCAATTTTTCTCTCACCATTCTTACACTTGTACTTTCATGCTGTGATGGATTTCACAGCAGAATTTTATATAACAAAAATATGTCTATTGAATTTATTTTTTAACTTTACGACTCTTGGTTTATAAGCGAATGAAAAATTTCGAAATGTTCGGATTTATTTATTTATTTTTTTTTTGAAAGAAAAAGTGATTTTTAGTAAGAAATTTTCAATTTTCTTGATGTAAAAAACTGGAGTAATTGAATTAATTGACAAATGTTGTGAGAACAGAGGGAATTAATATTCCATTTCGAAAATGGAAATATAACCTTTTAGTCGAAACAAAAAAAAAGTGTGCAGTATAATTCAATTATTCGAGAGTAGATCACGTTTGACTTGAGTTTGTGTGTCTAGTATCAATCTAAGGGACACGATGGCAAAAGAAGGGGGAGAAACCTTTAGGATTAAGCTGGTTGTTGCTTGGTCACGTCGAAGGGGATGTTCGAGAAGTGAGATGGTCGAGGGTCGACATGAGAACACCTCTAGAGGGTTTTAAATTAATTTAGCTCGCCTATTCCCTTCCACTTTTTTTTACCTTTTCTTTTCCAACAGTTTACTGTAGATTTGAGATTACAAGGATCTCTACTTCTAACAATTTCAAATAATTTTCTTCCCGAATATTGCAAGTTATTTTTTCTTATTATAAAATTTATTATTTTACTATAGTAACTTCTTACGTACTTTTTTAAGTAAAATTACCAATTAAAAAAAATAGAATTTAAAAATTTTTAATTTAAATTTTTTTTTATAAAAATAAAATATAAATTAGAATATAAATTATTACTATTATATTTACAATAATCATATATTCTGAGACAGAGGATTTAAGGAAAAGTCAGACATTTTTATTCAAAGTACTGGAAAAAATTAAATTTTTAGAATTCATAAGAAAATTCAATTAAGAAATAAATAAAAAAAATTGTTTTATTTATTAAATATTTTGTTTTATTTACTTTATTCCAATTTTTTAACAGATTTTTTATTATTGACGTCTCAAAATTGTTCTTCAGAAGTTTTAAATCGATTCGACGAAACTTAAAAGACGAATTGAAAGTCGAATATAGCTTAAGTTGAACTTGCTACGCGGAAGGCAAGAATCCTTCGCAGACAGTAACAATGTGACACATTAGACTTTGGCGAATCATTGGAGGACTTACATTATGGCTCTAGAATCGATAATTCACAGTAAGTTTAAAAAAAGATTTTTATCAAGGTCTTATTCTTTTTGAAAAGTTGAAATTCGTTTATCTTCAAACGGCATTTTCAAAGTCGATGGATATTATCACAAAAAATAATGAACCGATATTTTTAAAAATTTCATATTTTTTTTAAATAAAATTTACTCGGGAAGTGGTATAAGTTTTTTTTATTTTCAACGACTAGAACTCGTATTAAGAAAGAAAAAAAATTGTCGATTTTTATGTAACGAAAATTATGGATTGATTTTGAAATTTTTTAAAAATGTAAAATTCAAATTGCATAGGAAAATAATAAAACGGAAATTAAGAAATATTCAAACTCTCAAGGAATATAGAATTTGGAGTCAGGTTTGAAAATATCTGTAGAAAAATTATAATTTATTAATCAATATTAATTATTAAATAATAGATAAAAAGAAATAAAATCAAAATTATTTTCAGAAAAATTGTTAGAAATAAAATATTTTATTTAAATTTATATTTATTATAATTTAGTATTTATTAAAGTACGAGAAATGAAATTCAATTTAGTGTCTCCTTTTAGAGAAAAACATTTTTTTACAAAGCTCGAAACTTATAAAAACTTTTATGCGTTCTTTAGAAATTTTTTATTTAAAATTTTTTTAAAGAATGTATTTTAATTTCGCCTGAGAAAGCTACAATGGAACGAAAGATGTTCTAATCGTTAAAAAAGGTCATATATTAGAACATATTTTTTTTCTCCATATCCCTGACTCTTTTCAAGAGAAAGAATAATAAAAAAATGCTCGCTCATGAAAAGCTATCTTCAAATTTATGTGACGGAAGTCAATTCTATTTCTAAAAATTATTAACGTAATATTGTAAAACATAGTAGTTGTGCTACTTTGAGAAATTAAATTTTAAAAAAAAAGGTAATAAGAAAATATTATCCCAGTCGAATCTATGGTTCAATGAAGTATCAGTATCACTATAGATGTGTTGGACTGAGGGTCAATTAAAGACCAAATGAAAATTTTTTTATAGATTCTAATGTGATTGTAAATTTTTTATTTTTTAGATAATATGTCTCCTGCAATGTCAACGCGGTGATAAAGAGTCTCATTATTCAACACACTAAGAAATTAAATTCTTTTGATGATTTTTTTTTCCTTACTCTTTATAATACCATTTTCCTTCTTCTCTTTAAGATTTTCTACCCTTTTCTCCCTTCCTTGTTTCATTACTAAATGCAATTCGTTGACACTCAAAGGATTCCTTTGCAGGAAAGTCCTTTGAATTTTCTGGCTTTTATCCACATCCTTTTAACATTTACAAGCCAAGAGACCAATTAAACGAATAAAAAATTACTCATGATATTTTCTCGAGTCAGTAGGACAAAAAGAAAATACGCGCAACTGGCTTTCTCGTTTCTTTCTTTTTTTTGTTATAAACCGCAAAGATAAAAAAAAGCAAACAAATTCAACAATTCCCTTTTTTTAAACTGGAATAGAAAACAAAAAAAAAACAGGAAAACTTTTCTGGATAAGTTTCATGAGAGTGCAATGGGATAGAAAACAAGAGCGCTTGGTCTCGTTCGTAAATTACGGTTCTTTGAAAATCCGTCCACAGAAAAACCTTGTGTGTCACTGTCGTTAATTTTGGGCGTTTCTATCTTTTTTTTTTATCTTTTCTCGTTTTTTTTTCTTCGCCTTTTCGAAGAACGAGACAAATACTAATTAAGAGGAAAATAAAACTCTTTCAATGAGACACTGTGGCTGCCAGTTGAGATTAGGTCTTTGGTCTCGTTAGTGGTGTCCCACATTTTTTTTCCTTCTTCATTGCAAGCGTAGGAAACCGCGAAGTGAAAACCTTATCGCAAATTCGCCACGCTACTCCGTGCACCTTCCTTTTATATCCGGATTCGTTGGGAGAAATTTTCATCTTACAATCATGACCATTTATTATGCTTAATGTGGAGCAAAAAAAATGGGATTTTACAGAGGTAAAATATTTAGAAAATTGCAAATTAATGTAACCATCAACCATATCTTATTCTCTTTTATAAATATGGGGCAAAATTCCTCAATTGCCCAGGCCAAAAAATAAATTTTCTCGAAACTTTGCTAAAATGTTACTATTATCTGTAGAAGTGTAAATATAAATTTCCATTGAGATAGGTTAGAATAAATAAAAAAAAAACGATTTTGAGATATATTGAAATTAAGAATTTGACCTTAAATTTCAAAGTCAAATTGAAAAAAAAAACCATTTTTTTCATCACCAGCTTGCAGCTCGTAAAAAACTGTTTAAAAATCACTATTCATACTTTTAATTTGATTAATTTTACTCATTAATATGTTAAATCGAAAAAAGATATTTTCAAAAAAGTCAAAATTTTGAAACTCCATAACTCAAAAAATATTTTATCAAATTCAAAAAAAATTTATATTTACACTTCTACTAATAATAGTTACATAGCAACAATTCGCGGCTAACTTCTTACTACCTTTTTTTAAATAAAATTTAAAAATTAAAAAATTTAAATTAAAAAACTTAAATTTTCTTTTAACTTCACTTCCTTCAATTAAAAAACTTAAAATTTAAAAATTAAAATTAACCCGGCGAGCGTAAGGTAGGGTAAAATTTACCCTGTAGAATATTCATTTCTCCATAATTCGAAGTTGAAATGATGAATTTGATTGTAATTTTTAATAGCTGCTCTGGATACGGTATGAAATCAATAAAGAATAAGAAACATTTTTTTTTGCATTTTTTATTGTTTATTTATAATTATTGTCAACACATGTACCCTGAATATAAAACACACTACAAGTATTGTTTTTTGTATAATGAAAAAAAAAGTTGAAATCATGAATGAACTTCACTATTATTGTTTCCTAAGGATAAATAATATATTTTACTATTATTACAATTACATTTTTATTTGTTTAAAAAAATTATTATTGTCAATTTATAACTTTTCCAAAAACAAAATAGAAAAAAACAAATATCTATAAATTTTGCAGCTGATGTTGGTATTATTTAATGCTTAATTAATGAATTACATAAAACATAAATTAAATTTGCTATAGTTATAAATTAACATTGTTTAAACAATTAATTGTTGTTATTTATTAACTTTTTTTCTATTGCACCTAGAAAGATGCAGTTTTTTCTAATTTTGCAATTTTGGACCTAAGGTAATAACCGATAAATATTGCAAAATTAGAAAAAAACTGTATCTTTCTAGATGCAGTAGAAAAAAATTAATAAATAACAATTAATTGTTTAAACAATTGTTAACATATAGAATTGACATTTAAGAATTAACGGTTATTATCTTAGGTCCAAAATTGCAAAATTAGAAAAAAAACTGCACTATTTCTATGTGTAATAAAAAAAAGATAATAAATAACAACAATTAATTGTTTAAACAATTGTTAACATATCGAATTTACACTTAATAATTACCGGTTATTACCTTAGGTCCAAAATTGCAAAATTGGAAAAAAACTGCATCTTTCTAGGTGCAATAGAAAAAAGTTAATAAATAACAGCAATTAATTGTTTAAACAATTGTTAACATATAGAATTGACATTTAAGAAGTAACGGTTATTATCTTAGGTCCAAAATTGCAAAATTAGAAAAAAACTGCATCTTTCTAAGTGCAATAGAAAAAAAGTTAATAAATAACAACTATTAATTGTTTAAACAATGTTAAATAATAACTATAGCAAATTTAGTTTAATGTTTTATTTAAGTCATTAATTTAGCATTAAATAATACCAATATCAGCTGCCAAATTTTTAGAAATTTGCTTTTCTCTATTTTATTTTTGGAATTTTTAGAAATTAACAATAATAATTTGTTTAAACAAACGAAAAATTTATCGTAACATTAATAAATTAGATTACTATGCAACATAAAATAATTATAAAAAAAAATTTTCATGATTTTAAGGTTTTTTTTAATTTATAAATAGTAATACATTACAGGGTAAAAAATACCCTACCTTACGCTCGGTGTTGCAAAATTCCACCTTACGCTCGCCGGGTTAAAAATTAATCATTTTTAAAATAAAATTTTAAAAATAATAGAATTTAAAATTTTTCTAATTTAAACTTTTGTTGAATACACTAAAAAATTTAATTTTGGAGAAATTACAAATAATAATTGCAGAAATTTAATTATTTTAAAAAAAAATAAAATTCTTCTCATAAAATTCAACTATGTTGAAAATTTGAAAAAAATTTTCGTAAATATCCCAATTTTCTTTATAAATAACAACATTTTTCTCCAAAGTTCAATTATTTTCATAAATGTCAAAAGATCTTCATGTTTTATAACAATTTATACTTTTATAAGTTGTTTAATTTTTAAAAAAGGTTTGAATTTAAAATTTTTGAATGTCTTAATTCCTGTGGGAAATCCATTTCCAAAAATAAGATTAAAAATAGAAATTGTGCAAATATTTTTCTTCTTTTTCTAAAACAAAATAATAATTTTTTAAAAAAATTGTGATTCACAAACAAAAATAATGCAAAATAAAAAATTTTCTATTTCTTAATCACAGTTATTTAACAATTTTCTAATTTTGTTTGGAAGTAAAGTAGGAATTGACGTATTTTATCAAAATTTTGAGATAAACTCAAAAAACGACTAAAAAAATATTGAAAATAAACAAAAATTAAAAAATTTTTTTAGACACTATACATAAAAAAATTTTAATAAATGATTTAAAAGTATGAGTATCAGAGTTCAAATTTTCAAAGATTTTAATTGGAAACCTTTCAAAATTCAATCGTTTCTAAAAATCCTCTCTATAATGCTATTCAATTATTATCTAAAATTTTAAATAAAATTCATTTTTAAATCAATTTTTATTACAAAATTCTACTAGAATTCAATTATTTAAAAACAAAAATAAATAATTTATTAAATAATTAAGAATAATTACATTTTTCGAGCAATTCCATTAAAATTGTATTGAAATTAATTGAAATTCTGAAATGAGTTTTATTATTTATCAAAATAATTGAATTCCCAAAAAGAATTTTATTAGTTACTAGGTTATGAAAACAATTGAGTTATTTCGAAGAAATTAATAAATAATTTGTAAAGTATTGAATTACTGTGAAATTTTTATTATTATTTATGAAAATAATTAAATGTTTTCGTAAAATTTTATTCATTTTTTTTTAAATAATTAAATTCTTTTGGAAAATTTATTTAAAATAGTAAATATTAAAAATCATTCAATTAAGGGGAAATTTTTGAAAACAATTGAAATTTTGACAAGAATTTCATAAAAATTTTAGAAAATAATTGAATTTCTGCGAAGAATTTTATTACTTTTGAAAATAATTGAATTTTTGTAATCATTTCTAACTGTTCTAAAATTCCATTTTATTTAGTGTTTTTAACTAAAATTCTTCTGTCAAATACATTATTATTTTTAATAATTAATTAAAAATGTATTAAAAAATTTAACTATGATTTGAGAAGAATTTGAATTATTATTAAATTTTTCAAAAATCTAAGATCTTTTAAATTTCTAATTAAATTCATAGAAAATTGAAATTCTATAAAATTTCAAATTGAAACCTTATGAAGTTCATTTATTTATGAAAATGGTTAACGCACCTTTTTTTAAATTCAATTAGTTTTTTATTATATCTAAGTAAAAATTTTTCATTAAATAATTTATAAGTAATAATTAAACAATTTAATTAAATTTAAAATTTAATTTAATTTAATTTAAAAAAAAAATTTAATTTAAATATTTACGAAGTTGATTCTGAAAAAAAATTTTCTTTTTCTGGGTGTGGATTTCCTTCATGAATTTCAAATATCTTTTTTTAATTTTTGAATCACGAATCCATGGGAGCTTCTTCGTTATCTTCATTTTTGTTGATAAAGAAAATTCCAGTGAGATGAAATTCGATAGACTCAAGTTTTTTGCAGTAAAAGTTTATGTTTCTTTTCCCCCAAGAGAAATTTGTCGAAAACTGATGCGGCACTTTTTTTGCGTGTTGTTCTTTTTTATCCTGTATATATGTATAGTCACATTGGGTTCAAGAATATATACTGCGAATTTCCCCTTCCTCTCCCATTAAATCAGATTCTTTGCGACCTTTTCTCTCTATATATTTCTAAACTGAGATTAGAGTCTCGCTTATGATATCCATCGTCGCAGTAACATGTAACATGATGATTTCAGGACCCTTTTGGATAATCGGTTCTAAATTTTATATTTTATCCTATATATTTTTTGTCTCAAATTTTTTTTTTTTTTTTTTTTTTTTTTTTTTGAGAGAGAGAGAAGAAAGTACTTGCGAGTAATTTTATAGAGGTTTTTTTTATTGTCTACTTTTATCAATATTGGCATTATTCGTGTATTTTACATATTTTACTTTGTGGTATAATAAATAAAGTTTATAACGGATATTCGAAATTTCTCATAATAGAGATAAGAGCAGGGAAAAAAGGAGGAAGTTCTAAATGGTTCCGCTCTTTTGCTTCACAAGGGAAGTAGGAAGTTTAGAAAAGTTTGTCGAATTTAGTTTATAAAAAAAATGTGTTATCGACTTTCGATTGGGAATAATGTATGCTCACTAGATTATCATCTCTTATAATCTGAAAAATATGTTTTAGGTTTTATTTATTATATTTTATTATTATTTCTAATTTTCATATATTTATCTTATGTATAAATATATGAATATAAAATAACAAAGAAAACAATAAAATTTTTTGCGAAAATCTTTTTCAAATAGAATAGTAATAAATTGCAGGTGTATAATTTTTCATATTTTTAACACAGAAAAACTTTAAGTTTAAAGCAAGATAAAGTTTAATATTAAAAAAAAACATTTTCAAGTCAGGTATAATCTAGAAAGATATCAATAAACAAACGTGTCAACAAACTTTTGTCATTATTTTAATTAAAAATAAGTTTTTCTTGGATAATATTTATACAATTGGAATAATTCACAAACTTTGTCGAATCATAAATAAACGATATAATTACAGTAAATTTTACCATATAATTGCCGAAAATTTAATTAATGTTCAATTATAAATCAAATGTCTAGCACATAATTATGATTTTAATATTTTATATAATTATTTTTTTCAGGAAACTCTAAATAATCTGAATGTAAGTAATATATACAGTGATAAAATAAATATTTCTAATTAATTTATAATTTATTTCAAATTGTTAACAATAAAAATTTTCTGTAATTTCAAACAATATTTATCATATATTCTTACCTAATTAACATTTAGTATGCATTTTTATTTTATTCCATCTTTTTCAGGAATATGAAATCAAACTTTCAGTAAGTATAACAATAAGAAAATAAATGTTTACAAATTATTTGTAAATAAAATTTAATACTTTCTTCTCACTTTATTGAAGCTAGAAAGCAATTAATTTGTTATTGGAAATAATTCTTTAATTAACTTTATATTCGTGCTTACTAATTTAAAATATAATTTATTATTTACATTAATTTTATAAACAAAAAGCTATAGTTGCAAATAAATGATAATTATTTTTCACAATTTTCAGTTAAGTCGATAGATTTTGAAATTTTTTTCAAAATCTATAAAATTAATATTATGATAAAATGTTTAATATTATGTTATAATTTGATAAATTAATTATTGTTCATAAATGAACTATTGATTACAGGAAATTTTATCATATAATTGGCAAAATGTTAATTAACATTTAATTATAAATCTAAAATACAGTATTTGATTTCAATATTTTAAATTATTCTTTCTTTTTCAGAAAGCCATAATTATGCTACACTTCAAATGCTCAAAAATTATTTATTTCATAATTGAAAAATGACTTGTTTTTTTCTTAACTTCAATCTTTTGGTCACTGTAGTTAGGTTCTATCAAATTTTAAAATGTTTGACTTTTATTAATTATTCATTTAAAAATAATATTAAAGTTTTTCAGGAACCTAATTTTTTCAAAATTTCTAAATGAAATTATTAAATGATTCAGTAATTTTGTTGAATTATTTCAAATACCTATTGTTATTTATTTTTCCACAAGGACTAAATTTCCAATCTTCTGAAATTTATTTTAAATTTCTAAAAATTACAAAAGTAATTCTTTCAAAATTCGGTTTTTTTAGAATTTTTAATTAAAATTATAAAATTATTAATTGCAAATTCTTTAAAGCAATTGTTTTTACTCATTTTTGAGAAAGTTTTTCGAGAAGTCCCATTACTAATGAATAAAACTAAAAGTAAACAATAAAAATGATATAAAAATATTATTACAAACATCTTAATTTTATTTATTTCAATTTGTAAAAATATATATTAGGTGATCTTAAAATATAATTATTGACAAATGTTTTAAACATAAAATAACAAAGTAAAATAAAAGAGTTCATTTAAAAATTTTCAATTTAAATATTTCTGTTGATGGACGAGATCATTGAACAATTTTTGCTTTTCAACGTTAACTGCGATGTTTATTGTGAAAAACAAAAATTTCTTTCTTTTCCTGCTTTATTTATTTTTTTATTTTGATATATATATATATATATATATATATATATATATATATATATATATGTGTGTGTGTGTGTGTGTACAGTTTGTATTTGAAATCAAGTAAAATCGAGCAACCAGTTCAGTAAATTTTTTTCCACACAGCATGATTCTCTGGCATGGTCATTTATCGAAAGATTAAATTGCGCCCGGCGTCGTATGTCGATTTGACAAACGATTCAACCTTTTAATCCGTCGTGCCAACTTCCATCGTGTTGGCTATCTCCCCTTTCCCCTGCAGCGAAGATTCATTTAGCCAAAAAAAAAAAAAAAATAATAAAAAAAACTTTCCGGTTAATTAAATATATATGTCTTTGTAGAATAACAAAGGAGAAAATAAATTCCCTATTAATGAATATGCATTTATGCAATGAAGTAAATTTTATTTTTTATTTATATATATATGAAAATTATATTTGTTTCAATTAAATTTCGGTTCAAAGATTTTATTCATCAAAAGTTTAAATAATTATTGAATAGAAATAACATTTAATATTATAATCATTTTAATTCAATTTCATTTCATTTTATTTTAGAATTAATTGGTAAACATATTAACAATTAATTAACCTATTCATTTATTTTTTTATTTATTTAAATATTTATTTATTAATTTATTCATTTTTTAATGAATAATTAATTCATTTACTTATTTACATACTCATTTATTTATTTTATTCATTTATTCATTTATTTATTTATTAAACAATTAATTGAAATAACAAATTATTTAAAAACGTAATTAACTATTTAATGCGCGGTAATTATTTCAAATAGAAAAAAATCGTGTTTTACATAATTACTAATTATTTAGTTTTGTTGAAAAATTTTAGAAATTGACGCAATAAAATTATACCTTTTTCATCACTTAATTTAACGAATAGAAAAGTCTTTGAATGTGATTGTCGCGCAAGAACAAACGGTCCAGCGCTTTAACAAAATTACCCAACTGTCCTTTTTACGAAGATTTACAAAAAGCGAGTGTCCTCCTAACTTGTCAATTTACTTGGCTAATAAAATTTTCCTGCCCCTTCCTTTGCAATTTACAGAAATTCTCTAAAAATCTTTTTTATTTTATTTTATAACAAAACTTTTCGAAATATTTCCTTCTTTTTTTGGTTCTATTTTATTTAAAAGTGTAATAAATATAATTTTTCAAAAAACAAAAGTTTTCTAAAATTTTCTTATTTTCTTTTCTTTCTTATTGCAATGCATAATAAACTTAATTTTTCAAAAGTATTACAAATTTTCTAAAATTTCTTTGAAATTAAAATATTTGTACATTCCTCTTTCTCTTCTTATTTTATTTTATTACATACAGGAAAAATATATTTTTTTACATGTATTCGATTCGAAAGAGAGGACAAATATTTCAATTCATATTTTTCACTGTTCTATCGCGATGAAATAAAATTTTACCATGTTCGGAAGTCTTGAAACTCACGAAAAATAGTATTCGATACAAAAATTTAACCGACTTTATGAAATAAAATCCAATATCGTGCTTTCTTATAGAAGTTGATATATATATAGGTATATAAAGAAAGCTTTTGGGAAAACAGCGATTATCGCTGGCAAACGGAAAACGTCTTATTGATTGTGAGTATTATAGACATTAAGAATTGAGAGAAATTTTGTCAGGAAAAAGAGCGGAGGGGGAAAGGGAAATACTTGGAAAAATTGAATTCTTTTGTAAACTACATCTGGATATGAATGACACGTGTGGTTTTGTTGCTCATATTCCACCTTTTAGCAGAACTATTGATTTCTGACTTGTTTCTTTACTCCAACTTTTCATTTTATATTTTCTTCTTTTTACTTATTTAATACCGAACTTTCATCTGCAGACTTTTCTGCGAATGTTGGTATAATTTATGATATTGAATAATATTATGATATGGTTTTTTACTGTTGCGCATATCTGATTTAATTTATTGTCTTACGTTTACAGTTTCTCTTCAATTGCGTAGGAAAATTTGCGACGCAAAAAAAAATTCAGTGAATTTACAATAAAATAAAAGTAAATTTATTTTCAAAAAAAGTAGTTTTCTAACAAAAAAATATAGTAAATTTACTACAAAAAAACTTTGTAAATTTAAAATAAAAAAAATTAATTTATTGCAAAGAAATGAATTAAATTTACAACAACAAAGAAATGTAAAAAATTTACTATAAAAATATAGTAAATTTACTACAAAAAAATTTAGTAAATTTATTACGAAAGAGCATGTCCCGCTTATATATTAAATAAATAAAATAAAAATTAATAAATTTATTAGAAGAAAGTAAAGTAAATTTGCAGCAACAAAAAAGTATACAATTTACCACAAAATGTAGTAAATTTATTTTTAAGTAATAAATATAGTAAAGTTTCTACAAAAATATAGTAAATTTATTACAAAACAATGTAAATTTATTGCAAATAAATTAAGTAAATTTTTAACAACAACAAAATGTATTAAATTTATTTTTAAAAAAATGGAGAAACTTGTTATTAAAAAATATACCTAGTGAAATTTATTAATTATTTTAAATTCTATAAACTAAGAGAAAATATAGTAAATTTATTACAAAAAAATGTAGTAAAGTTATAAAAAACACATTAAATTACGCCAAAAAAGTATCTTAAATTTATTACAAAAAGTTTTGTATAATATTGCCAAAAAATGTAAATTTATGGCAAAAAAATGAAGTAAATTTGCAACAACAACAAAATTGTAAAAAAAATTTACCTCAAAACAATATAATCAATTTACTGCCTATCCACATTAATTTAATTTTCCCATTAATTAGAGAAAAATTTTCCCTTCGAAATTATAATCAGTTCATTGACTTTTATTTCAGATCTAAATCTACATTACAGTTGAATTTCAAAACCGCAGTTTAATTAGTAGAAATTTATTATTAAAATTAAACTAATTTTCAAAATCGATTGCTAATAAAATTTTTTTTTAAATTAAAAAAAAAATTTTATTTTAAATTCATTTAATTTTAAACAAATACGAATAATTGAAAAAAATGTGAATAAATTAAATTTGCTGAAAAAATAAAAGTACTAAAAAGTAATATTGAGAATAAGATAGTAAAAGTTCAGGAATAAAGCAAGAATTTGTAATTTTTCCACTCGCCATCGTTATGAGAAGGAACAAAAAACTTACGTTCAATTAACTTTTCAACATTTCTCTTAAATAATAAAAAAAAAGATTTGCGATTGAAATCACATTTCTCAAAAGATATTTCGACTTTTTACAAAAGTTTTCTTTTCTTAATAATAATTTAATATTCATATCTCTTGAGAAAAGAAAAAATTGTAACGAAAAATTTGTATCTTATCTGTGAAAATATTAAATGAAAAAAGAATTTCAATTATATTAACAGGAAATAATATTACGGCAATAAAATTTTTTCTATTTCAGTTCTTTCACTTATCTTAAAAATCTTAATTAAAAGATAAAACAAAATTTGTATTAATTAATCATTTTTCATTTATACATTGATTGACTGATTATTATTTATTATTTATTTATTAATTTATTAATAATAACTGATAAACAACAGTGATTACAATTTGTTCTTTAAATTATCTTAAAATATTAATTAGAGAAATAAAAAATGACGTTTCTTAAAGTATATTTATTAGATTATTAAAACAATCATTAATTAATAATATTTATTAATGTAATGTATATTTATTTATAATAATTTATGACAATAATCATTATGTAATAATGTAGAATGTATTAGGTACCTATGCGAAAATAATTTAAGGTACAAATAGAAATATTAAATAAATTAATAACAATTAAAGTAATAAGAAACAATAATAAAAGTAGAAAACGATTTGAATAGAACTGTGTAGTAAAAAATATATGAAGTGAAAAAAATTTTTCCACTAATTTTTGAAGAAGTGGAAAAAATTTCTTTTCTATTCTCTTCTAGCATGTTTTAAAATCCGCATTGCGAATTTCATTCAAAAGCAACAGGTGCAATGTGTGCACTTCTCAAAAATTAACAAGGTCTTGTTAGACCAGAGCAAACTGACTATTAGGAATTTAATTTTTCTCATTGTTTGGTTCGTTAGACTGCTTCATTAATTCCTGGAATATTTTTTTTCCCTTTTTTCTTGTCTTTAGTGAATTACTTTACCGTGATTTGAAAAAAATTTAACATTTACAGACAATTTTTGAAATTAACCCCACCCTCCTAACATTGTATAAACGCACGAATAATTCTATGCAATTTTCAAATATATAAGATTTTATTTTTTGTCTATTTAAAATTTTGATCTATAAAAATAACTATAGAGTCAAAAAAAAAATTGTTTAAAAAAATGTATTCCTTGCTAGGAAAATAAACTAAATTCCTTCTTTCTAGCTAATATAAGTTTATTTGAAAAAAAACCAGAATCGAAAAAAAGTGATAAAATTGTAATGAAAATAAAATAACTGAAAAAAAAATTGAAAAAAGAGACAATTTAAAGAAAGAAAAAATTGTATTTTGAAGTGTTGAGACAATTAAATGAAAATAAGATTAGTTAAGTAGCAAAAGTTTTGTGAAGCTTTAATTATGGGAGGCTCGCTGAACTAAGAAATGAATGAGATAAAGCGAAAAAGAAAGATTGCTTGATGATAGTACGTATATAATGAAAGGGAGGGATAAGAGAAGTTTTCGACGAGAATCCATTATTTTGGGGAAACCATAAAAGGGAATGAGAAAACAGAATGGAATCTACGCTTACTCGAATTATCTGCTTTATCTTACCAATAGACTTTGTTCCCTTTCTCCTTTTTTTTAAACCGCTCTATAAAAAAATAACACTTCAACATTCCGTAATATTGTAAAAAAAAAAATCTATTCCTTTTCTATCACTCTAAAAAAACTGCATTTCCCTCTCAGAGTATTTTTACAAAGAAAGAAAGGGAAAAAAATGTCTGATAAAAATTCTATTTTAAGTTTTTAAGTTTCATTTTAGAAAATTAAAGAAAACTTACAAGAAAAGTATATTATTTAGGTTCCGTATGTATTAAGAATTTATTTTTATTTTTTATATTTATTTATTAAGAAATATAATTACTGAGGAATACAAGGTTTCTGACAAGAGCAATAGAAACATGTTCCTGAGGTAAATTTTAAAGCTGAATAGTTCAAATTTACAGTCAACTTTTTTCATAAATACACGTCAGATTTTTGAGATAATTGCAATTTTATTTTTTTATTATTTTAAACAATTTTTTATTAAAATTCAAAACAAAAAAAATTCAGAAAAAAGTCAAAATCTACGTTTAATATTTTCTGTATTGTTGATTACAAATTCGATGTTTTTTTAAAATTCAAAATGGCGGAACCAACATGGTGACTGAAAAAGAGGAAAATCACTCGGATTTGCTTGAAACTTGTTGCAATCTGAATTGGCCCTCAAGAATCTGGACCACAGCCTAGATTTAACTAAATACTTTGGATTCGAAAATATCTGCTGTAATAGCATGGAATATTAAAAAAAAATTCCATTGGAACATTGGGAATATTTCTAAGGAACTTTCTATTAGAACATTAGGAATATTTCAAAGGAACATTCTGTTGGAAAATTAAGAATATTTTATTGGAACTTGAGAAATGTTATTTTGGAGCATTAAGAATATTCCAAAGGTACATTCCATACTTATTCAAGGAATATTAAAATGTCCTCTTAATCCTTTGGAATGTTGCTTTGCAGTAACGAAATATTCCATTTACATTCCTGGAATATTTTATTGGAACATTGGAACATCCTCAATTTAGGAATATTAAAATATTCAACCTTTGGTATATATTCCTTTAGAATAATGCAGGAATATAATATTTATTGAAATTATGTAAAAAATTTTTTTATTTAGTATTTTTGATGATATATACAATTTTTGTGATATTCAAATAAATTCATCAATTTATTTTGAACTGAAAAATTTGCAAATTCAAAAAGTAATATTTTTATAGGATATTTCTGTAATATTTCAAGAAAATATTCCCATTAATGTTCAAATTATTATATTGTAATGGAATATTCCTAAATTATTCCAAAGCCAAATATTCCAAAGATACAACATTGTTAGATTGGTCTGTGGATAGAACATTCCAAAGGAATATTCCCAAGGTTTGAATAGAGCATTCTAGGAATGTGAATGGAATATTCCATAATATTGGAGTAAACACATTTATTATTTAATATTTATTATTTTTGTTAAATTAAATTTAAAATATTGATGAATATTAATTAATAAATAAAATATTCCTACAATATTCTTACTGCATATTCCTATTTGTACACCAAAGGAATGTTTTGTAGGACATTTAAATATTCTTTTAATGTGATTAGAAGAAATGTTCCAGGCATGTTAATGGTACTCCATGTTTAGAATATTCTCGATTTTTCCAAAGAAACATTACAAGTACCTCTTTGAAATATTTCTTCAATATGTTTGGAATATTCTTTTTGTATATTCCTCAATGTTCTGAAGAAATATTCTAGGCACGTTAATGGAATATTATTTCAATGTTATTAAAAATATTCTCTTAGAATATTCGTTACAAAAAAAATATTACAAATATGTTAACGTAATACTCTTTCAACGTGGTTAGAAAAAATATTCCAAAGAAATATTCCAGGCATGTTAATATATCAATATGTTTAGAATATTTCTTTAAAATATTCTCCAATGTTCCACAAAATATTCAAAATATATAAACGTAATATTTTTTCAATGTGATAAGAAGAAATATTTCAAAGAAATATTTTAGGCATTTTAATAAAATACTCCTTCAATATTTTTAGAATATTCCCAAATATTACTAAGGAACATTCCAGGCAATTTGATGGAATATTTAATATTTTAATATTTCAATATGCTTAGAATATTCTCCAATGTTCTAAAGAAATATTCCATTTACGTTAATGGAATATTCCTTCAACCTGGTTAGAATATTCCCTTAGAATATTCCCTAATATTCCAAAATAATATTCCAAGCATGTTAATGCAGTATTCCGGGAATGTGAATGGAATATTGAGAGCTAGTGGGTGAAAGGTAAATTTCACCCAACTATTTGTAATATTCTCTTTGCAGATAGACAATTTCTTGTGAGAGAGGAAATACGATAGTAGTTGGATATTTGGCCAGTTAACAGCCACTTGAAAGTTGAACAATATATTATATGAACGAAAAAGCGATGTATACAGTCGTTTATAGTTTCTGTAACATTGTTGCATCATCGTTTTCTGTTGACTTAGAGTGAAGCATTCTTGAAATAATAACTCCGATACGGAGAACAAGACGATATAAAGAGAGAAAGATGGAGAATGTAAGAGAGACCCGTCCAACAAATCTCTCGTCTCCACTGTTAGGAAACAAGTTTCAAGTTCGTTATCGTTTGCGAAAAGCAGAGACACTCATCAGGGAAACGAGAAAGCATAGTCCCACTCCTGCTTTTCCTTCCTGGTTACTTCCTGTTTTATTCCGCCTTTAGACTTTCTTCTTGACAATGCTTCTCATTTTTTCTATTTCTTTTCTGCCCTATGCCTTGTTTCTTTAGACGCAAAAAATAAGAAAATGATGTTATCACGTTGTAATCACAATAAAAAACACTTGGAAATTCGTGCTCTGTTCGGGGGCAAGTCATTATAAGTCTTAAAATCAGATCTTGTGCAAATGAGGCTGAATTTTTAATTTCTAATAATTAATAAATATAATTTAATTTAATTTCTACTTTCACTTTCATTTGCAATATTATTTTAACTTTAATAGATTTTTACTTTCATTTTCATTTTGATACATTTTTATTTTCACTTACATTTTCACTTTTACTTTGATAGATTTTTTTATTTTTACATTTATTTTCATTTTCACTTTGGAAGATTTCTATTTTCACTTTCACTTCTACTTTGATGGATTTCATTTATACTTTTACTTTGATAGATTTTGTGATTTTACTTTTATTTTCATTTTGATACATTTTTATTTTCACGTACATTTTCACTTTTACTTTGATAGATTTTTGTATTTTTACATTTATTTTCATTTTCACTTTGATAGATTTCTATTTTCACTTTCACTTCTACTTTGATGGATTTTTTTATTTTTACATTCATTTTCATTTTCACTTTGACAGATTTTTGTTTTTACCTTCACTTTTACTTTTACTTTGATAGATTTTGTGATTTTACTTTCATTTTCATTTGGACAGATTTTTATTTTCACTAACATTTTCACTTTTACTTTGACAGATTTTTGTATTTTTACATTCATTTTCATTTTCACTTTGACATATTTTTATTTTTACCTTCATTTTCACTTTTACTTTGATAGATTTTTTTTATTTTTACATTTATTTTCATTTTCACTTTTATTTACACTTTCACTTTTACTTTAATAGATTTTTTTATTTTTACATTCATTTTCACTTTGACAGATTTTTGTTTTTACCTTCATTTTTACTTTTACTTTAATAGATTTTGTGTTTTTACTTTCATTTTCATTTTGACAGATTTTTATTTTCACTAACATTTTCAATTTTACATTGACAGATTTTTGTATTTTTACATTCATTTTCATTTTCACTTTGACATATTTTTATTTTTACCTTCATTTTCACTTTTACTTTGATAGATTTTTTTTATTTTTACATTTATTTTCATTTTCACTTTTATTTACACTTTCACTTTTACTTTAATAGATTTTTTTATTTTTACATTCATTTTCACTTTGATAGATTTTTTTAAAATTTTTATTTTCACTTCTACTTTTTTTTATTTTTACATTCATTTTCATTTTCACTTTGATGGATTCTTATTTTTACTTTTATTTTTACATTTACTTTGATACATTTTGTTATTTTTACATTTATTTTCATTTTCACTTTTATTTACACTTTCACTTTTACTGTAATAGATTTTTTTATTTTTACATTCATTTTCACTTTGATAGATTTTTTTAAAATTTTTATTTTCACTTCCACTTTTTTTTATTTTTACATTCATTTTCATTTTCACTTTGATAGATTCTTATTTTTACTTTTATTTTTACATTTACTTTGATACATTTTGTTATTTTACTTTAATATTAATTTTCACTTTGATAGATTTTCACTTTACTTTGATAGGTTTTTTCCTTTTATTTTCACTGTTACTCTGACAGATTTTTATTTTCACTTTCATTTTGATAGGAGAAAAAAAAATTTGTTAAAGTAAAAAAATGAAAGTGAAAATAAAAGATTTATATTGAAAATTAATCAAAGTGAAAGTGAAAATGAATGATATTATTTAATCGACCCCCAGGTGGTTGATTAGGTCATTTAATTTTTTACTTTTACTTTCATTTTCACTTCCTTTTTGATAGATTTTTATTTTAATCTTCATTTTAATCTTCCCAATTTTATAAAATGTTTTAAATACAAAATAACATTTTTTCGTTAGTTTATTTTTACTTTCACTTTTATTTTTACTTTCAGCTTGATAAATTTCTATTTTCACTTACACTTTCACTTTCAGTTTAATAGAAAGTGAAAATAAAAATCTATGAAAGTAAAAATTAAAATTCATAAAAGTGAAAATGAAAATGTAATAAAAATATAGCCAAGCAATAATAGAATAAAAATCTTTCAAAGTGAAAGTGAAAATGAAAGTCACAGTAGAAATGAAATGAAATAATCGACCTCCAGATTAAAATCAAGCGTATCTATTCAGTTATTAATTTATCTATTCAAATATTCCTCTAACTATTTATCCAATTATTTATCTAATTATCTAAGTAATTATTTACTTAACTTCTCAATTTTTTATCTAATTATTTACTTAAGTATTTTGCTGATTATCTATTCAATTATTTACCAGATTATCTATTTAATTACTCATCTGATCATTTTTTTTTAACTATTTACCTAATTACCATAAACTAATTATTTATACTTTCTTTTTTACAACTATACACTGAACAGTGCACTTAATGAAACGCCCAATTATTCTAACTAATCAAACTTAATTTTCATTGTATTATAGTTAGAGAAAAAAGAGAGTACGGTTTACAAGGACTCTTAAGAGGATTTGTTAATTATTCAAAGTCCGTTAATTAATATAATGCTCTTATAGGAATTGTCGGCCTTAATCTGAATTGTGTGAGATAATCAGAGTTTCCGAATTAATTTGAAATATTACCACTGTATGTAGAATGTTTAAAAAGTTCGCAGTTCATAAGGAATAAGAAAGAGAGAAGGTGAAAAAAAGAGAAGAAAAACGTTGATTCGTCCTTATACGAGAAGTTTAAATTGCTCTATTGACTTTTTTTCGAAAAAAAAAATAAAAATCAAATCCACTTGATATGCTTGATATTTTTTTTCTCTTTTTTTTGTAAACTGGCAATTTGCTGTTGGCTCTCTCATTCAAAACAGTGATCTCAAATCTGATTAGTTTGATAAACTCTGTCCATGAGGATTGAAGAAACTTATTTAATTGAATATTCGACGTTGATTACATTCTGTTTAAATATCGCAAATATCGCAGTTTATTTCGCTTCTCGTTTCCGATTCCTGACAAATTTTTATTTAATTTATTAAAAATTTAACATAACTGCTAATTTTATAATAAATTTTTATTTTTTATTTTAATTATAATTTATAACCGATTACAAAATATACTAATAATAAAATTAATAATAATTATTCTTATTATATTTATAATTATAATAATAATTATTATTTTTTCTATTACTATTATTTATATTATATATAAATAATTACAAAATTATAATAATTATTAAGTTTTATTAGTATTTTTTTATTTATATATATAATTTTTTGTAAGTAACTTTTCCCTTTTTTATTTCGTATTTATTTCTATTTGTTTCCTATTAATTAATTAATGATTCAACAAATTGGATTTTTCATTCTCTCACGTTTTCTCTATATATAAAATTAATAATAAGTGGAATATTTTTATCAATATAATAAATTCTTATCCCGATAATTGTCCCTAATGAATAGCAATTCGAGTTTGAAAACTCACTTTTAAAAGTGAACTTCTTAGTCGCGACTTGGGATCAACTTTAAGGTATTAATCTTATTATCCCCATTTGAAAACACTTTCAGTAGTTTGTTTTCAGAGAAAAAGTTTTTCTTTTTGAGAGTAGGTTAATGTGAGGTATTGTATTAAATTGTTGCAAACTTCCTGTCTCAAAAACAAATACGATCTTTGAGAGGAAAGTTTAATATAATAAATATATACATATAGATATATACATAAATATATTTAAAAGTTACTTCAACAGTCCGTTCATTTTGCAACCAATTTCAAAAACTTTTAAGAAGCGCATCATCGATTTATTTTCATTATAAATAGAAAAGGAAGCAAATAAACGTAAAAGTAGTAAAAAAAAGGTTTTAAAACTGTAAAAAAGTAAAAAAAAAAAAAAGTAAAAAAAATAAAAAAAAAGAAATTGAAAATTTAATTTTATTATATTTTACAAAACTTATACTGAAAAGACAAATGTCGATTGTCGCATGGAAACTCGTCAAGTTAATAGAATCTAGAAAACGAGCACGTCGAAAATTGCTGCCGCAGCATTACAACGAGGATTTCAAGTATATATATATAAATATATATGTATATTGCAGACCGAACGAGTTTTCTCGAACTACATACTCCAATCCATCAAATTGAATAACAAATTAAAAACGAAAACGTATGTAACAAGCAATAATTGACTTGTTATAGTTGAACAAAAAATAATTACTGCCACAATTTCATTAATATAGTGGAAAAAAAAGAAAAAGGCAAAAAAAAAATTGCATATTACAAAATATTCTCCGCCTCTTTATACTGAGAGATTAACTTTTATTGTCTTACTTTCTGCAATATTTAAACTTTTAATGGCCTTGTACTTTTTTTAATACCTGTTCATCCTCTTGTAACGCGACAACAAATTTTTTTTCCCTCGAATTTTAATAATAATATAATAAGAAATATGGTACACAAATATAATAAAAAAAATTTAATACTCTCGAAAATAATGAAAATATAATAAAAACATAATATAGGCATAGTGGGTATTATATGTAATTAAATTAATAACAAAAGTCAAATAATATTGAAAAACAAGCAACAATTTGAGTTCTAAAGCGCGCGGCTAACTTTTAAGAATAAAATTAACAATTTTAAAAATAAAAGAATTTAAAAATTTGTAATTCAAATTTTTTTTTGAAAATATTTTAAAAAATCCAATTTTGGAAAAATTACAAATATTTGCAGAAATTCAATTATTTTCAACAGTGATGAAATTCTTCTCATAAAATTTAATTGTGTTCAAAATTTTAAAAAAATTCTGGTCAAAATCCCAATTATCTTTATAAATAACAAAATTCTTGTCCAAAGTTCAATTATTTTCAAATCAATTTTAAATTTCCAAGAATAGTATGCAAACATTTAATTATTTTCATACAATAATAAAAACTTCTCAGGAATTCAATTATTTACAAATTTTTTATAAATTCCTTCGCAATAATTCAATTATTTTTAAAAGTAAAACAATTTTTTTTAATGAATTCAATTATTTTCATAAAAAATAATTAAAAATTGTAGAAAATAATAATTTGATTTGAAATGGTGAAAATAATATTTTTATAAAACACGAAGACAGCGATTAAATTAAAAATTAAATTAAATTAAATTAATTAAATTAATTATATTAATTATTTAATTAATTTAATTTAATTAAATTAAATTTAAAAAGATTTGAATTTAAAATTTTTGAAATTCTTAATTCCTGTGGAAAAATAGTATTGATTAAATATTTATTTAAAAAAAAAGTTATTGATGTTTTCGATTAATTTTGAAATTAAAGAAATTCGTAAATAAATGTAACAGAACATTTTTTTGAGTAAAATTTTTTCCTTTATTTTCTAAAAAAATTTCAAAAAGTTTCAATTTCATTTTCAATTAAAATTTGTAAAATTGACAAATAGAATAGAATATTTTTTATAAATAAAAAGGAGAAAAATTTGATTTTAGATCAGTCAAACGAAATTTGTTATAGAAAAAAGCATATATAATAAACAAAATTTACTTGTTAATTATAATTTTTTATATTTTCTAATTTCAAATATTGTTTTATTATAAATCATGAAAAAATACCTGCATTTTTTCGATCTGTAAAACAATATTTTTTAAAGAAAAAAAAAAGTTAATTGTAATACGAAATATAGAAGGAAATGTAATACAAATATAGTAATAAATATAATAAAAAATTATACAAGTGTAACGCGCTTACGTTCGATTAACTAATTAAATTTATACTTTCACTTTCATTCTCACTTTCACTTTCATTTTGATAAAAAGAGGAAATAAAAATGTTTGCAAGTGACAGTGAAAGAAAAAAAATATCAAAATAAAAATAAAATGTTGCCAACTAAAAATGACTCTAAAGAGAGGAAAAATATTAAATTTCAATGAAAGGGGAAAGTAAAAGTGCAAATAAAATGTCAAAGTGAGAATGAAAGTAAAAATAAAATCCTATTAAAGTTAAAATAGAAGATTGAAAATGAAAATAAACTTAATTTGTTATTATAGTGAAAATGAAAGTGAAAATCTATCAAAGAGTAAATAAAATTAAAAATAAAAATGTATCAAAGTGAAAGTGAAAATAAAATTCCTTTAAAGTGAAAGTGAAATTAATTTATTAAAATTAAGAGTGAAAGTAAAATTAAAAAAAAATCCATCAAAGTGAAAATGAAAGTGAAAACTGAAAATAAAAGTGAAAATAAAATAGTATGAAAGTGAAAATACAAGTAAAAGTGAAATTCTATCAAAAGGGGAAACAAAAGTGCGAATGAGATTCAAGTAAAGTGAAAGTAAAAATAAAATTCCTTTAAAGTGAAAGTGAAAATTATTTATTGAAATTAAGAGTGAAAGTAAAATTAAAAAAAAATTTTATCAAAGTGAAAATTAAAGTGAAAAGAGTAAATAAAAGTGAAAATGAAATAGTAACAAAGTGAAAACGAAAGTAAAAGTGAAAATCTATCAAAAGCTGAAACAAAAGTGCAAATGAGATTCAATCAAAGTGAAAGTGAAAATTAAAATAAATATCTTTTAAAGTGAAAGGATAAATAGAAGTGGAAACAAAAATTTATTAAAGTGAAAGTGAAAATAAAAATCTATCAAAGTGAAAATGAAAATGAAAGTGACAATGAAACTGAAAGTACAAATGAAAATACATAATCGACTCCCAGAAATATAATTTTGACAAGAATCAATTAAAATTTCAATAAAAAAAAAGTTATTTTAAAAAATACAAAAATCAATTATTTTCAAAAATGATCCGACATGGCGGAACATAATCAATATTGAGACAATATTGTTTAATCATCGCTGGGCAATATTGGCAATATTACCATGCAATATTGATAAAATATTCAGCTCAAATGTTATGCTAATTGAAAATTTACTTTATAAAGTGAAAATAAAAAGAATCCCCTTCGTCAAGTTTCCACTAGAATATGAATATTCCCCTTACTCTCAAATTTCCATTTTTTCCATCAAAGAATTAATGAAAATATTGAAGAATATTTATTTACGCTTGCACTTTATCATATGCATGTGTACACAAATAAATACATCGATTTTTAATTGTGAATTGAGTCAACACTCGACAATGTTCGACGTTCAGTTATATATAATGTCAAAAGTACTTTGAATAATATTGTACATAATTAGAAATGAAATCGATTTTGAAAAGCTTAGTGGTTATTCCCACTGCAGCTCGTGTTTCCACACATTCTGAATATAATTATAGATCCACTATAACAGTCTAGAGTAGCGTCACATGAACGATCGACCCCCAAAATTGAACCCGTGTGAGATTATTATAGAGAACATCTATATACTTGCATATATTGCTATATATATGGGCAATTCCACGGGAAATTTTTCTACGACATTTTAGAATCGGTTAAACATATTTTTTTATCGTTCTTGATAGAAAAATATTCAATACGTATTTTTTTATTGTTCCATATTTGCCAAAATTTTCGAGTTATGAATTTTCGAAATTTTTGATTTTTAAAAGTAGTCCCATTTTCAATAGCTTATAACTTTGAAAGTATTGAGTTTGGAAAAAAGTTGTCAAAGAAAGAAAGTTTTGGTTTTTCTTCAACTTTTAAAAGATTTAAAAAAAAAAATTTTTTTTCAATTTTTAATAAAAAAAATTTTTTTTTTTATAAACAAATTAATTTTTTTCAAATTTGGGCGCGATTTTTTTTTATTTTTTTTTTATTTATTTATACCTACTAATATACATAAAAATTTCCAAAAAGATTTAAGATGGGCCGACTCATAGTTTTCGTTCTATAAATTTTTTAATTAATTTGTTTGTAAAAAAAAAAAAAAATTTTCTTAAAAATTAAAAAAAATTTTTTTTATTAAATTACATAAAAGTTAAAGAAAAACCAAGATTTTCTTTTTCTTACAAGTTTTTTTTAAACTCAAAACTTTCAAAGTTACAAGCTTTTAGACTTATAATTCACAGTTTTCGTTCTATAAAAAATTTATGGAACGAAAACTACGAGTCGGCCCATCTCGATTCTTTTTGGAAATTTTTCTGTATATTAGTAGGTATAAATAAATAAAAAAAAAATAAAAAAAAATCGCGCCCAAATTTAAAAAAAATTAATTTGTTTATAAAAAAGAAATTTTTTTTTATTAAAAATTGAAAAAAAAATTTTTTTTTTAAATCTTTTAAAAGTTGAAGAAAAACCAAAACTTTCTTCCTTTGACAACTTTTTTCCTAACTCAATACTTTCAAAGTTATAAGCTATTGAAAATAGGTCTACTTTTAAAAATCCAAAATTTCGAAAATTCATAACTCGAAAATTTTGGCAAATATGGAAAAATAAAAAAATACGTATTTAATATTTTTCTATCAAGAACGATAAAAAAATATGTTTAACCGATTCTAAAATGTCGTAGAAAAATTTCCCGTGGAATTGCCCATATATTTCCAGTTAGTAATGTACCACTTTACTTTCGATGCATGTAATAAGGGCGAATAAAAGAAAAAACAAAATTTTAGCAAAATTTTTATTTTGTAGGTTTTATTCAGTATATTTTGTATTGAATTCAATTTTTACAGTGCTGTTTTAGTTTTAGTTTCAAATTAAAATGAAAAATAGTTTTAGGTTTAACTTTAGTTTTACTTTCAAGTTACAGTTACAGTTGTAAATTTTCTAACAAATAAAATTCAAGGGAATTTTCACTTAATAGAATTTTTATTCAAGAGAGATTTTACTTAAAAATTAATTAATTAATTTTTTTTTATTTTTACTTTTAACTGAATTAAGGAAATTTCTATTTAGGGTTAAATCGTTACCTAGCTAAATATATTTTTAATATGATTTTTGTTGTACAAAATATCTATAAACTTCTGTTTTTATTTACATTTTCATTTAAGTTTTTTTATATTTAACCAAATTTCTATTTAGCCAAAATTTTAGTATTTCGATTTTTCAATAAACTATTTGTTTCATTAAATTTCTTGTTAAAAACATTTTTATTTAGCAGAATTTAAAAATTAAAAAAAAACAAAAAAATGACTATTTTTATTTAGCTGAATTTTGTATTAATAGGTTTTTTTATTTGAAATCGAATTTATTTTTAGTGAAAAAGTTTAATTCCTCAACATTTCTATTTAGCAGAATTTGTATTTAACAAGAATTTTGGTTTATCAAAGTTTTTGCGGAATTTGTATTTTAAACAAATTCTGATTTATCAAATTTATATTTAGCCGAGTTTTGATTTTTTTAGTCTAAGAGTTTAAATATTTTGCACTTTGACAGTAGCAAATAATGAATAAAAAAGTTCTATTTTTTCTAAATTTATGACAAGAATTTATTTATTTAACAAGAATTCTAATTTACCAAGTATAAATTTAGCCAAATTTCGGTTTTTTAGTCTAAAAGTTTAATTATTTTGCACTTAGATTTATCAAAAATTACATTTCTCTAAATTTTTATTTAGCTAAATTTATATATTCAACAAGAAATCTAATTTAAAAAAGTTAAATTTAGCTGAATTTTAGTTTTTAACATAAAAGATTCACTCTTTTAAATTTCTATTTAGCTAAATTTACGTTTAACAAGAATTCTAATTTACCAAATAATTATTTAGCAAAATTTCGATTTTTTAGTCTTAAAGGTTTAATTATTTTACAATTAAATTTAGCAAAAGTTAAATTCATCTGAATTTTAATTTTTAACATAAAAGATTCACTCTTTTGAATTTTTATTTAGCGGAATTAGTATTTAACAAAATTCTTACTTACAAAAAATTAATTCCGCCGGATTTTCTGTTTGTTATACTAAAACTTCAATTCCTCTAAATTTCCATTTACTAAAATTTGTATTTAACAAGATTTCTAATTTAGAAAAAATTAAATTTATCAGAATTTCGTTTTTTAGTAAAATTTCTATTAAGCCGAATTTTTGTATGTTGGGATTTTTATTTTTCCGAATATTTTATAGACAGAATTTTTTCATTTTGATAAATTCTGCTATCTACGAGTTTAGTTCATCAATTAAATAGAGATATTGTTGAATAAAAAAAAAATTACTATTATAGAAAAAAATCTTTCTTAATAGAAATAGTGCCTCTGATAATAAAAATTCAGCTTTAATTTTATTTAATATTTAAATTTTAATTAATCTTGTGAAATAGAAAATTCCACTAGGCGAAAGCTTTATTAAATAACTATTCCCTTAAACCAAATATTCAGTTACAATGGACATGTTAAAAATAAATTTAATTAATTGAAAATTTCACTTCATAAATTTCAACTAAATGGAGATTCTCGTTCTATTCAAATTTCATCCACTAGAAATTCTGAACGATTGACTTCAGGGAATATTCACCTCTCATTTCACATAATATATATATAGAAAATTCGAAAATATTTTCATTTCTCCATTTAATTTTCATTCCATTTCAATATTTTTTAATTTTTCCTAAATTACACCTAAATAAAATTGTTTGTGCAGAAAAGTTTTTTAAAACTTTATAAATCTATATAAATAAAGTTGAAAATGAAAAATAAATCAAAATTTTGTTCATCAAAACTTTTTACTAATATAGGTGGAAAATTATTTTTCTCAAAAGTACAAATTAAAAGCAAAACATAAAATAAATAAACGAAATCGAATGAGAGAGGAACATAAATCTAAAATGGGCGGGAAAGTAACTTTTTTAATACAATTGCATAGAATTATAGTGGGATTTGTGTGGGGAAATAATTTTCATATAAAATTACAGTAAAATTTGAATAGATTGTTGCAATGGAATAAAACTTTCGATTGCACTGATATTCATAATATATAAAATTAAAGAATTATTTCTTTTTTTTTAAGGGAGAATAGCAATGAAGAAGTGTTTCATTTCCAGGTTGTCATGATGAATGAAACTGCAATAGCTGGCGTCTCCTAACAAATGAGATCTGGGTTATGAAGACAGAAATAGCTATACGAAGGTGTTATTTTTTTCAAAAAAATAAAAAAAAAGAAAGAAGTGTCTTCTCTTCTGATACAAGACAAATTTTCACTACAATGATTGAATTTATTTCAATTTATTTATAGATTCAATAAAAATTTCAAATTGTTTTTTTTTCTCACGAAATTCTATCGAATATAATTTTTTTTTTAAATTAACTTTTTGTAAATGTCTCGTTTAAATTTTTTAAATTTAAACTTCAAATTAAACTTTACTCTTTTATCCATCACCGTTTTTAAAATTAAAATGGATTGCTAATTAAAAATTAATGCTAAAAAAATAATCTGTTTCCATTTTTTATAATTTTGGAATATTTTTTTTATAATTATTTTCAATTTATCTTTTTGTAAATCTGTTATTTACGTTTCTTCATTTTATCAACAGCTAACATTCTGATGAGTATTTAGTATTTACCAACTTATTCTGATTGTTGATTTTTAATTTTCGCTGCGGTTGCGATTTTTTTGTATCGATGATTACAAATTTACAGATAAATTTTTTTAATTCAAAATGGCGAATTCAATATATCGGTTGAAAATAGAAAAAGTAGGTAAACTTTTCCGAAAATTACCACTCAGCGGCTATTTAGTTTGCTATTCACGAACCTAGCTGTAGATTTCTAAAATTCAAAATGGCGAATGCAATATGGCGGTTAAAAAAAATCGAAAAAGTAGATCAACTTTTAGGAAATTTAACACTCAGGCTTTTCTTAAAGCACTGTTTACGAATTTGAAGTAAGATTTTTTAAAATCAAAATTGTAATAAATAAAAATTATAGAGAAACGAAATAAATAATTGAATATTGAAATAAATTAAACTCTCTAAATCTGAATATGTGAAAATTCACATATTTGTACGTTATAAGTCGTCTTCTCGATCAATAAGTGCATATGCACTTATAATAAGTGAGATTTCACTCAGAATAAGTGAAAAATTCACTTATTTATAAGTGTATAATGCACTTATTGATCGAGAGGACGACTTATAACGTACAATAAGTGAAATTTCACATATTCAGATTTAGAGAGAACTTTAAAATGAAACTTTTTTTTATTCATTTGACATTTATTGTTTCTTATTAAATTCTTCTTTACTCTTTGAATTTTCTATTATTTAATTTAATTTCTTCTACTTCTAAAAACTGCGCAGTTATGAAGAGAGAAATTCAAATATTTCTTTTATTCAGAGGAAAAATAATTTTATGCAAATGTGAGCGAAATTTATAATTAGATGTGGTATTTATATTTATTTTTCTGCATGTTTCATTTAAATAGGAAAAAAATGATCTTTTGTTTATACCATGGGAGAACTCGTGTTCAAGTTTCTTGCATTCGTATTTGTAAATGTAGAATCCACAAGCATGAAATCCTTTTTGCGCACTTTGCATATCGACAATTTTCACAGTGTGAGACTACTGGTGAGTGAGTGAAGAGAAATTCCTATACACACATATAGGCGTGCACAGTTGTCTCATGAGACTACCATATGTATGCTTTATATTTCGCTTGTTTAACACACTAATGAACTCATTTAACTTTTCATTTTTTAAATGATCTTTTCAGTATATATTTTCTTTTCGATTTTAAATTTCGACGTTTTTTCCTACAAAAAAAAAAAAAAGAAATGCTCTGAGCAGTTTTTATTCCATTGTTCTTGGTTAAAAATAAGATTTGTTAATTTTTTAATATTTAAACAATTAAGCAATTATAGAAAAAAATTAAATTACAAAATTTAAACTAAAAAAATACTTTAATTTCTTTATAGAAATCAAAAGCAGGAAATATTTTTTTAAGATAGAACGGAATATTCCATTCACATTCCTGGAATTTTCTATTGGAACATTGGAGACATTAGAAAGGAATATTCAGAAGAAATATTTCGTTGGAATATTCCTCATTCAATATTTTTTAATTGGAATACAGTAGAAATATTTTATAGGAATATTTTAAGAATATTACAGGAATATTCCATTGGAATATTGTAATTGGAATATAGTAAGATTCTTTAAAGGAACATTACAGGAATATTCCACAATAAATATTCCAATATAATATTCCCAATATTCCAATATGAATATTCCAGAAATGCGAATGAAATATTCCGTTCGAAGGGAGTTATTTAAAATCATTTTTATTCAAACTGTATTTCGAGTAAAAATACCATTGACAAGGAATGTCAAAATTTTTCGATGTTCACTTTTCCATTTTTTCAATGATACTTGATTCCGCTTAAGAGGAAATTAATGCCATAAAAATTAATGGGTCGCTCAATATATTTATTTATTTGAATGTGTGTGAAAAAAAGGTGGGTGAATTTTAACTCGAAAACGTCATTGAGTGCACTTCTATCAATTTCGCTAATATTACCAAATGTAAATTCCACAATCATTTCCGAAGTTTAAAATCGAAGGGAATGTATATGTATCAAGTTAGTAAAGTGTGTATACCACTGAACGTGTAAACACGATTATTGACCCATCATCAAATTTCCCTTAGTCCCTTGATACATCGTTCCAATCAGGAAATTATTGTCCTAACACTCATCTGAATATTGAATGATAGAATTTTTCGCCTTTTTTATTTACCATAATAAACAAATATATAATTTTACCTATAAATAGTTGACGAAAATTTTTTAAAAATTCCAAAGGGTAATGATTTTTATTTCTCTGTTTTTTTCTTTTTTGTTTTTTGTACTAGACTAGAATCGAAAAAAAAAATTTCCAATTTGGCAGGACGTAAACAGAAAATTTCAATTCACCTAACCGAAAATGTCCATTGGACTGAAAATAAAATTTGAATTCCTTGGAGCAAAAAATAATTGAATTCATCGCTAACACAAAAAAAACCTCTTAATTCATCGGATCGAAAAAAATGTATGATTCATCAAATAATTTAAATGTAAACCAAATATTTGATTAAAAAAAGAATATATATGTTAGTCATAAAATTTTGCTTTTACATTTCATTTTTAGTGCGTGAAAAATTATATTCCAGTTTTTAATATAATTATTTTTTATTCAATTGTAACTTTTTTTGTTTACTTATTAGTTTCGAATTTAAACTTTCCTTCTCTTTTGGTATTTATTTTGTACTATTCACTATTGTATTCAATTTTTTGTGTAATGAATAGCAAAAACAAAAGTAAAAAAAATTAACGGCAGTAATAAAAAATAACTATTACTAAATAACAAAATACAAATAAAAGAGTAACGAGACTGGAAAAGTACAGAAAAACTAGAAATTGTATAGTAAAAAAAACAATTGTAGCAACAAATTCAAATTAACATAGCAACAACAACAAATTTCAATGAAAACTAATTAATATAACAGAAAAATCAAATTAACAAAAGAACTAAAAAAAATAATTTAGCAACAGCTACAAATAACAAAACAACGAAAACGAATTAACATAACAATAAAGCAAAGCAATAAAAACTAATTAACAACACAACAAAAATAATTTAAATTAGCAACAACAACAAATAGAAAAACAAAAAAATGAATTAAAATAGAAAAAAAAATCAACAAAATAATTAACTGAAAAACAAAAATAGTTTAACTTAGCAACAACAACAAATATAAAAACAACAAAAATGGATTAAAATAACAGAAAAGCAAAGCAACAAAAACAAATTAACATAAAAATAACAACAACAAATTTAAAACTAAGAAAAAAATTAACATAACATAAAGAATAAATAAACATAACAGAAAAATCGAATTAACAAAAGAATAACCAAAATAATTTAACTTATCAATAACCACAACAAATAAAAATAAACGAAAACGAATTAACATAACAGAGAAGCAAAACAACAAAAACAAATTAATATAACAGAATGAATAAATGAACATAACAGAAAAAACAAAGTAACAAAAGAACAAAAAAATAATTTAGCAACAACAAGAAATTTAAAAGAAAGAAAAAAAATGAAAAATTGAATACAACATTCAATAGTTTTGTAACATTTTGTACTAAGTCATGAAGTACTTAATTTAAAGTAGCTAAACATTTTTTGATTTTTTTTTCGAAACACGGATCTATTTTGACAGCAAAAATCAAAAACAAATTAATATTACAAAAAAAACAAATTAATATAACAACAAAAACAAAATAATAATAATATCACACATTATAATAACAATAACAAATAAAATAAAAAAAAGTAATAATACAAAGACGATAGTACTAGAGAAGAAGCAAACTTACTAAAAAATACAGGACAATAATAGGATACAGTAATTAAAAGAACAAAAACAGAATAACATAACAAAAACAAAAATGCAAATAAATAAATAAATTTATTTGTTAAACAAATAAATTTTAACAGGATGATAATAATAATAACTAAAATTTACATCAGTAACGAAAATAATACCTAACGATATTAATAATACCTAACAAAAAAAAATCAAAACAAAAAAAAATAGGACAGAGAGAACAAGTTAATAAAAGCAGTTACAGAAAAAAGTAAAAAACAATGTAAAACAAAAAAATGACAAAAAAATAGAGATAAATAATAATAATGTTGGTAAAGGCGTTAACCGTTCAATTATTGTTGTAACTATTTAATAGTTTTGTAGCATTTTGTGCAGAGCCATAATAATAAAGTATTTAATTTAAAGCAACTGAAAATTTTCTATTTTTTCCAAATTTTCAAATTCATTTCTAAAAGTTCGCGAGATTTTTTCGATTAGCTCTTCAATTTTTGTTACTGTACACACACAGTCTTGACTCTAGATTTTGGTAAATTTTGCATCTCTAAAAAAGCACTCAAATTATTTTTACAATCATATAAATATACGTATAAATTATTGTTTTTGAAATTATATTAAACATGTATAAATTGTTGTTTGCATAATTATATAAATATATAGAATGAATAAAAAGTATGGAAACATGCACATAAAAGGAAAAATATACTTTTAAAAAAAAAAAAAATGGTTCAAACAAAAGTTGTTCAGGACAAATGGTCTATATTATAGGCCTTTTTGTCCTGAACAATTTTTATTTGAACCATTTTTTTTTTTTTGGAAGAAGAATATTTTTCGTTTTATGTGCATGTTTCCATCCATTTTAAATTTTTATTATTTTCTTTTATTAAATTATTATTGTTGTTATAGTTATATAAATAATTATTTTCAAGAAAATGAAATTTCCCTCTTCTTTTTCTACATTTGTGGATATTTCAATTTTTTTCTGCAAAACATTGATTTCAAAACTTAACAACAAGAAAAAAAAAAAAACAAAAAAATTGCGAAACATTCTCGCTATAAATAAGAAAAGAAAAAAAAAAGATCGCAAACATCTTCAACTTCTTACCTTAGGAAAGGCAAAGTGTTAGATTCCGAGTTCGAAGATGGAGAGTTATCACGAGGATCATCCTGTAAGCTTGAGAAGAGATTGGCCCGGGCGGCATGGCTCCCACCTCGCGTGTTTCTTGTCTTCTTCCACTGTTTCTCTTTTTTTACCTACAATTGCACCGTGTTGATGTTATTCTCTATTTATGCGCAATTTTTCTTTTTTTGATAACAAACCCACTGAGTTTATTATTTCATTTTTTTTCTTTTACTATTTCGTAAAGTAATCGCGATCTAGAAAAAACCACTAAATTTTGAATTCACACAAAAAAAGCCTTTTTTTACTAATGCACCTCAATTCCGCGAGTGGGAAATAGAGACTGAGAGAGAGAGAGTGTGAGAGAGGAAGATGGTTCGTTCACCCGCACCAGAGCAAAAGCCCAGGGAAACTCTTGTTGATCACCACGAGCAATTCACAATTTATTTTCTATGATGATGACGACGAAGAATTTTTGGGATTTTCACCATGATTTTGAGAAAAAAGGTGGGGGAGAGAAAAAGGGATTTTTTAATTTGTGATTTTGGGAAATTTTTTTTTTTACTTTTTTTTTTTTGGAAAGAGTGGAAAATAATTTTAATGTGGATGTGAGTGTGTGTGTGTGTGTGTTGGGAGATGAGAGAAAATCTTTTGAGATTTTCCGCGAGATCTGAGCGCAGGACACGATGGCCCGGCCACTGCGCCGGCACTGAGGCTACGCCGCAGCCTCGGCCTCCTGGTGCTACCCCCCTTGGCCTCCCATTTTCCATCTCTACATCTCCAACCCTCTCATTCTGTCTCCTTTCGTTTCTCTCTCTCGCTCTTTCTCTCGTTCCCAACCAACTTTCCCAACCCCCACTATTCGTTTCACGTCTTGCTCTCTTTCTCTCTCCCTCTCTTTTCTCTCTCTCTCTCTCTATTTCTCTTTCTATTTTTCTCTTTTCTCTCTCTCTCTATTTCTCTCATTTTATTTCTCTCTCTCTCTCTCTCTCTCTCCCGGCGTTTCTATCCGAAATATCCTCCCCTCGGTCTTTCCATTTCCGGTTGACCCTTCAAATCGCGTCATTTCTTCATTTCTTTCTCATTCCTATGTTCCTTTCTTTTTCTTCTTTTTGTTTTTCCTTATTTTTGACCCTTTCCTCTATCTTTATATTTTCTGCCATAATTTTCCCCTTTAATTTTGATGTGTTCTTAATTTTATTTTGTTTTCATTCATTTCTGTAATTGGGTTTTTTATTTATTTATATTTGTCTTTACTTTGTTTTTGTTTATTTTTATTTCAGTTTAAATAAACTGAAATTTATTTTATTTATTTTGTTATTTATTTTTTGTTATTCTGTTTTTATCGATTTGTTCTTAATTTATTTTTTCTTTTTTTTCTCTACAGTTTTTTTTCAATTTATTTATGTAATAAAACGTTAAATTTATTTATTAGTTTGGAAATTTTCTGTTTTATTTATTTTCATTGTTTTAAATATTTTAGTAATTAAAATAATATTGTTTTTAATATTATTCTTAATTAATTAACAATTATATTATTAATGAATTATAATAATATTATGAATTAATGACAATAATATTATTAATTAATATGATAATAATATTATTACTAATTTATTCATATATTTGTTTTTTTCAATTAAGCTTTTATTTTATTTTATTTACTTTTTTTTCATTGGTTTGTTTATATTTATTTCATTTTAATTAACTTGTTAATATTTTGTCTTTAATTTTTTTTACAATTAAATTTGAATGCATGTATTATAATTTTCTTAATTATCATTTTTATTTTTTAATATATTTTTAATTAATAATCGTTTTCTCGATCGTTTCTGATTTTTAATTAATTATTTATTTTTTGTAGTATATGTTTTTGAATGATTCCTAATGCAATAAAAAAAATTCCAGTCAAACAGAGTTATTAAAAATTTTCATTTTTTTCAGATCAGTAGTAAAGGTGATTTTTAAGTCAGACAAAATTAAAAGTTTCTATATTTTTTATGTCAGTAGTAGTAAAACTTCTAGTCAAACAAGAAATGTCTATCAATTTATTTTACTTGACTTTTTTACTTAAAGAACTATTCGGGGTGTTGTTTTTCTAACAAAATCTAAATTAAAAGAAACTAAACTAAAAAATAAACTTTTAACTAAATTTTACTAAACTAAAGGAAGATTTTTGTCAGATTAAATATTTTTTGTGTCAGTAGTAAAAATTAATTTTAATCAGGCAAAGATTAAGAATTTTTTGTACAAGTAGTAAAAAGTGTTTTAGTCAGACATGAAATAATTATTCTTTTCGTCTTTACCAAAATTTTTAAATCTTCCAGGTATTTAAATTTCTTGTATTACTATTTTTTCTTATTTTTCCTTATTTTTTGTGAATATTCTGATATTAATTATTAATTAATTTTACTTTTATTTATTAATTTCATATTCTTTTTATTTTGTTTTTCGTTTCATTTCCTTTTTTGTGAATAATTGTTTAAATTTAAATATTAAATAATTGCAGTAATAAAATAAATAATTGTTGCGATATGCGTATTTATGAACACAATAATTTGCTTTGATTTTAAAATGAACAATTATACTTTATTAATAAAAGAGTTTAAAAATACAGAGATTTGATTTTATAGACATTTTCGACCAAAGGTCTGAGACACACTGATTTTCCTCGTTTCCCTCGGTTTTCGTTTTTCGTAACTCAATCACACACACACACATTATTATTACATGGCCTTCACAATCTTATCATTCGCCCAGTCCCTTCCAAATTCACTAATTTGTATTTCTCTCTCAAACATTCCGCCCCCTTGAAATGCTCGCACCAAAAGTGAATAGCATTTCAATAAATTATGTTAATTAAATCACAGTCAAAATATTTTTTTTTCACTCATCATCTATCGGCAATATACAAATCTTTGGTAGCGATCGTTTTACAATTCCTGCGCTTGTTCTTACACTCACCACCCTAACGAGTCCATCAGTTCCAGGATGGAGATCTTCGATGCGTCCCAATCGCCATCGCAGTGGCGGCAAATTATCATCCTTCAACAACACCATTCGTCCCAAATGCAATCTACTGTTATCAATACGCCTCTTCCACTTTGAACGCGACTGCATTTGCGTTATATATTCAGTCGACCATCGTCGCCAAAAAGATTGTTGTACTTGTGATAACAATTGAAAACGATTAACCCGATTAGTTGGAATATCCAGAACATTTTCTTCTAAAATTGAACTTAACGAAGTTCCGATTAAAAAATGTCCTGGAGTGAGAACGTTCATATCATTAGGATCCGATGATACCGGACACATTGGTCTCGAATTTAATATTGCCTCGATTTCTACAATTATCGTATAAAATTCCTCGAAAGTGAAAGGAGCGCTATTGATAACAGCCCTTAAATGCGATTTTGCCGACTTTACCGCCGCCTCCCACAAACCTCCCATGTGAGGCGAGTAGGGGGGAATGAAATTCCATTTTATCGAATTATCTGCAACGAAATTTAATATTTTGGATCTGCTCTCAGTTTCCGTCAACAAATTTGCAACAATCTTTTGTAACTCGTTATTCGCTCCAATAAAATTCTTGCCATTGTCCGAAGACAAGGACAAGCACTTACCGCGCCGAGCTATGAATCTTTTAAGTGCATTCAAAAATGCATTTGTTGACAAGTCTGAGACCAGCTCCAAATGCACAGCCTTGACCGCCATGCACACAAAGACACAAAGATATGCCTTTTGGGTCTTGTTTCTAGAGATTTTGATATTAAACGGTCCTGCGTAGTCTATGCCAGTGTGCGCAAACGCTCGTGAAGGTGTCACCCGTTCAACCGGTAAATTCCCCATTAATTGAATTTCATTTTTTGGCTTGATTCTAAAACACAAGACGCACTTGCGCAATACCTTCCGGATTGCATTTCTCGAAGACAATATCCAATACCTTTCTCGTAAATTAGCCAAAAGCAAAGATGTTCCCGCGTGCAAATTTTTATAATGATGATCACGTATGATCAATTCCGTCGTTACATGATTCGAAGATAAAATAATAGGAAAACGTTGGGAGTAGGATATGGATGCATGGGATAATCTTCCCCCAACCCTCAGCAAACCGACATCGTCCAAAAAAGGATTCAAAGATAAAATTCGACTATTTGAATCAATTGCCTTGTTCCTGCGAAGTTCACCTATCTCCTTGGAGAATTCTTCTTCCTGATGCATCTTCAATAAAACAACATCTGCCTTATTCAATTCTTCAGCTGATAAAATATCCTTATT